>SZWC01020475.1:7162-21593 GCA_023375785.1 Penium margaritaceum
CACCTGTCGCGTCCGCTGTTCCCTCCGGGCCAGCAGCACCTGTCGTGTCAGCTGGCCCTTCCGAGCCGACAGCCCCTGTCACGTCCGCTGGCCCCTCCGGGCCAGCAGCGCCTGTCGCATCCACTGGCCCTTCTGGGCCTGTAGCTCCTGTCGCGTCCGCTGGCCCCTCCGGACCAGCAGCCTCAGTCGCATCCCCTTGTCCCTCCGGCTCGACAGTCCCTGTTACGTCCGCTGGCCCCTCCGAGCCAGCAGCGCCTGTCGCGTCTACTGGCTCCTCTGGACCGATTGACTCTTCCGGACCAGCAGCGCCTGCCACTTCCACTGGCTCCTCCGGACCAGTTGCCCCGTCCGCCTCCGTTGACACGTCGGACTCAGGATCGTCTTCTGCCCGACCGCGCTACACACGTGGCCCAGGCGGCAGCCTCCGACCTCGTCCGACAATAAGAGGCCAGACCGTCGCTCCGCGTCCCGCAGCACCTCGACCCCCTGTAGCCCCACGTGTCTCCTCCACTCCCACGGTCGTGAGTGGGGACCCTGGCACAAAGGCTCTCGGCCTGTCCACTTCCGCCATCATCGCAGACCTTCATCCAGGTTCTGCACTGGGCTACGCCATGCTTCATCACGAGCATCGGCATGCTGTTGTGGCTGCACTCGCCCGCATCCCACCTGGGGCTCGTGATGCACACGCCCTTACAGTCCGGTCCACAGCGCGCCCAGAGGACCCTTCCACCCTACACGAGGCTCGAGCCTCTCCTGAGGCTGCACATTGGAATGCTGCTTGCGGCGAGGAGCTCGCTGCCATCCGACAGCACCACGTGTTTGACCTCGTCGACCTTCCTCCAGGTCGGAAGGCCATCGGTGCCAAGTGGGTCTTTCGGCGCAAGTGGAAGCCTGGCGGGTCCTTGGACAAGTACAAGGCCCGCCTTACAGCAAAGGGGTTCGCGCAGGTCCTTGGAATCGATTACGACTAGATCTTCGCCCCAGTCGGTCGGTTCTCCACTAGTCGGGCGCTCTTCAGCCTGGTTGCCCAGCATGGGTGGGAGCTACATCAGATGGACGTGAGCAACGCATTCCTCCACGGATCATTGGAGGGTGAGGAGCTCTACATGACGCAGCCCCCAGGCTTCGACGACGGCACGGGGAGAGTCTGGCGGCTGTGGAAGGCCCTCTACGGCCTGAAGCAGTCACCTCGATGCTGGAACCAGGAGATCAGCAGCACGCTTCTCCGTGGCGGCCTCCAGCGCAGCACCGCTGACCCCGCACTGTTTATCAGCCCGCGAGGTCAGACCTTCGCCGCGGTTCTGGTCTACGTCGATGATCTCCTCATTGCGTCGCCAGACACGGCCGCCATCCAGCGCGTCAAGGATTTGCTACACGCCGCCTACCAGATGAAGGACCTTGGCACTGCCCGAGTCTTCCTGGGCATGGAGCTTGAGCATGATCGCTCCCAGGGCATCCTGCACGTTCACCAGGCTGCCTATGTGCAGACCCTGTCCACTCGTTTCGCCGAGGACCTGCCACTCGTGCCGAGCGCATCCTCACCCATGTCGCCCGATGGCCAGGTGAAGCTGAAGAGTCTTGGCCCAGCTGTTGTGGGGGAGCCAGTTGACGTCACCACGTACCTGCGAGTCATCTGGTCACTGATGTTCNCACGGCTGTGTCCTGGCGCAGTGGCAAGCAGGGGTGCATCGCACGCAGCACTGCTGAGGCTGAGTACGTGGCTCTTGGATCAGGCGCGTGTGAGAGTGTGTGGTTGCGTCGTCTGTTGTCCGAGTTGCGTCAGTCTGTCCCATCCATCACGTTGCATTGTGACAATGAGAGTGCCATGGCCATCGCCGACAATGACGGCGTGCATCACACACGCACAAAGCACATCAACGTTGAGTATCACTATGTGCGTTCATTGTTGCATGACGGCAGCATCAGCATCGTGTGGGTTGAGACAGCACGGCAGTTGGCTAACTTCCTGACCAAGGCACTGAAGCGTGACTCGTTCAAGAAGGCTGTGAGTTCGGTCGGTGTACGTCCGTGAGTGGCTCTCTCTTTATCTCTGCCTGCGTCTCTGCATGCCCTGGGGGAGTCTGGATGTTGACCATGTCCCTGTCCGCCCATGTGCACTGCGCCTGTAAGTCATGGGGGAGTGTTGGTTTTTGCACATCTCTCATTCTGCTCTGTTGTGTCCTCCCGGCTTGTGTACATCGGCGTGCAGATGACTGACGGCGAGACGCGACGCTGATGGAGTGTCGTCCGGTGGAGCCGACGCACGCTGAGGTCTTGTCGCAGTTCGCTGGAGCCTCCTCTCTCAGGCGACGCGTTCAGCTCCATCGGCAAGCCTCCTCGGCGGTCGTGCTGCCGGCGGTCATTGACACCGCATTTGCTGCTTGCGTGCGTCTAGCGCGTCCTATTGCGTCTGCGTCGTCATGCACTGCCTAGGGTCCCAGTTGCATGTTGCATGGCCCTGTTTGGCAGCACAAACCGTTGTGGGCACCATCTGGGTTTAGGCTGCCATAACTCCTCGCTACTATTTTTCTAGCAGTTTCTGACCGCACGGCTGCGTTCGCAGCGGCGGTATTATGGTATGGTCCAGTTTTCAGGCAAAACGGACGACGCCCGGGTTTTGGGCTGTCGGCTGCCTGGCAGGCCTCACCGAGAAAACCTGCCAGCCTGAACTGAGCTATTTTCTGATTGGCTGTTGAACTGAGTAACAAGCTCTACAGAGCTGGGAGGGGCCTAGAACTTGGAGGGGTCTTCCATTGTTGTTCATTCTTCATTCCTAATCAGTCACTTACAGTTTTCAGCTGCTTTCTGGCGCTAACACTGGCGCGCGCATTTCTGAGTAACAAACCCAGAGCTTCCAGACTTAGACTCTAGAGCAGCAGACTGAGGGGGCAGCCGACTTAAGCAACAAGCGTGGAAGCCCGCACGCTGCATCAACAACGCTGCTGCCCCAACCTGCTGCCTAGGCTATTCCTAAACCCCCTAGTTACACTAGGGGATTTGGGTTTTATTTTTTACTTGCCCGGGCATCTGCCGGGCCCCGCGGTAGCAGGGCCCGGCAGATTCCCTTTCTCCTCTCACACGTGCACCGCAACTAACAACCCCCCCCCCCATATACGACAAACCCCCTAGTTAAACTAGGGGGTTTGGGTTATATTTTTTTACTTGCCCGGGCAGCTGCCAAGCCCCGCGGCAGCGGGGCCCGGTAGGTGCCCAGCGTGCGCCGCATCCTGCAAACCCCCCCAAATATACGACAAACCCCCTAGTTTGTCGTAGGTTTGGGGGGTTGGGCAGGATGCAGCGCACGCTGGGCATCTGCTGGGCCCCGCTACCGCGGGGCCCGGCAGAAGCCCAGCGTGCGCCCCATCCTGCAAACCACCCCAAACCTACGACAAACCCCCGAGTATGTCGTAGGTTTGGGGGGTTGGGCAGGGTCATCGCGAGCTCGTAGGGAAGTTTTGGCGCGAAACTCCTCCTGCGAGCTCGCGACTATCGGCGAAGGTCAATGTCAAAAAACATGTCGAAAGTGATATATACATGAAAAACATATCAGCCGTGCCCATTTTCGCTCGCACGACGAAAAACATGGGCACCGCGTGCGGGTCGTTTCCGACTATGAGCACCGCGTGCGGGTCGAAATCGACTTTGGGCACCGCGTGCGGGTCGAAATCGACTATGGACACCGCGGATCTATCGGCGGCAACCATGGGCATATAACAACTTCGTCCTAGTGTTTTCCTCGTATATATTGAGGATAAATTGAAGGATGAATTGACAAAATAATCTTGGTTGAGGCTCTGTTCCCATACGAGGTGTTGTGCTCCTCCACACATCGAAAGTCCGAACCTACCTGGTGAGAAGATTCACCACAGCTTCCTAGCAATGTTGCTGCTGACATGGCGGCACAGACCGGTCAACTTAACGCACTAGCATGCAAGCGGGTGCGAGAACAGCAAGGGTCACGCTAGGAGAGTAATGACAAGTCTCAGAAGCTGCATTACAGTGAATGTACAGAGAGAGTTGACAAATGACAGGTCAACATCATAAACAGCCGCCGCGGCTTACAGCGGGTGGCGCACGCGGCGGCACCTGTCGGTCCTGAACCGGCCCAAAACCACTGTTTTGGCCATAACTCTGCGCACATGCGTCCAAACGGAGCGTCGTCTGATCCTACGGATGCAAGACAAAAAGACGGACACAGCGACTGGTCACACACCTATGTCTGGGATAAGTTGGAGAGTGTATGAAAACAAACATGCAAATCAGCCTGGTAGGGCTGTCCACCGAGAAAATCCTGAAAGTCTCCAAACGCAGTCCGTAGGTCGTCGCAACCCTCTGGTGCACCAAGTAGGCTACCAGGCTGCCTCCAGCGGGTGGAGCACCAAATCAGGTAGGGCTGTCCACCTCAGGAGACTCCGTATTCTGATTTGTGCCGTTCCTCTACAGTTTACTGTGACCACTCGGCCGTGTCCATACTTGTGCAGATCCCTGAGGCAGGCGGCCCTGGTGACACCGGCGTGACGACAAGCAGCGGACTACCCGTCTGGAGCTAACCGACCACTGTCCCAGAGCTCCAGATGTCACCGGGCCTCCTTGCTGTGTCTTCTACGTCTTGCAGGCGCCTTTCGGCGGACTAGGCATGAGGCCCATTTGCATGTTTTTGCATTATATACTCGCTTTCAGTCAATGGATGCATGCATGAGACCAGTCGTTGCGTGCGTCTTTTGATTCTGCACGTCTAGGTTTAGACGGCGTAGGATTCTGACATGTGTGCGCAGAGTTACGGCCAAAACAGTGGTTTTGGGCCGGTTTTAGGACAGCTCTTGGACTGCCGCGTGCGACACCCGCCGTGCGCCGCAGCAGGTATTTATGCCCTGGACCTGTCAGTTGTCATTTCTCTCTGCTTATGCTATATTAAAGCATTCTGACACTTGGNATGCATGCATGAGACCAGTCGTTGCGTGCGTCTTTTGATTCTGCACGTCTAGGTTTAGACGGCGTAGGATTCTGACATGTGTGCGCAGAGTTACGGCCAAAACAGTGGTTTTGGGCCGGTTTTAGGACAGCTCTTGGACTGCCGCGTGCGACACCCGCCGTGCGCCGCAGCAGGTATTTATGCCCTGGACCTGTCAGTTGTCATTTCTCTCTGCTTATGCTATATTAAAGCATTCTGACACTTGGACTTGTTTCTCCTAGCCAAACCCTTGCCGTTGTGTGTACGACCTGTGATTGTCGTCACCGTCTGACTAGGCACTGACGCCCGGTCAGCGGCCGTGTTGGTAGTAAGCTTCCACGCACTTTCTCATGGTATCAGAGTAGTGAGACAGTTCTCACTGAGCTGCGCAGCAGAGACGCAGCAGAGCAGCAGCAGTGAGAGTCACCGCTGCAACAGTTCTTCTGGGACCCATTGGAGACGGCCGGTTGCCGTCCGCGTACTCCACCCACCACGTGAGATCGTAGATGCTGAGGTAGCAGCAGCAGCACGTACCGCCACACAGAGGCGTGTGGCGGCTGCGGTGCGTGCAGCCGCCACTCCCCCCCTATAGCAGCAGCAGCAGAGGCGGCGGCGGCAGCCGCGCAGCACCAGCAGCAGCCGCCACAGCAGCATGGCAGCAGCGGCGGCAGCAGCAGTGCAGCAGCGGCGTCGGCAGCAGCAGCGCAGCAGCGGCAGCGGCACAACAGCAGCAGCGGCAGTCGCGGCGGCAGCAGCAACGCAGCAGTGGCAGCAGGAGCAGCGTGCGGCGGCGGCACCCAGCAGCAGCGCGCGGCGGCGGCAGCCAGCAGCAGCTGCAGCGCGCAGCTGCAGCGCCGCGCGCAGCAGCGGCCGCCGCGCGCAGAAGCAGCAGCAGCAGCGCAGCTGCCGCTGCCACCGCTGCACGCGCAGCTATGCAGCTGCTGCTGCAGCTGACAACACAGCTGCAGCAGCAGCTGGGCGGAAGCTGCTTCGCAGCTTCCGCGGAGCTGCCGCGCGCCACCGTGCGGCGGCAAAACCGTGACAAGAAAAAAAAAGGGGAGGGGACGAGTTGACGTCAGCATTGTTGGTTGCTGACGTCATCAGGTCGTGCTGACGTCAGCAACCACTTGCTGACGTGAGCATAACACTTAGCCAAATTTTCAACCGAAAAGTCGAAAGCTTTCAGCATTTCAACTCCTCAAGAAACGCAGTCGGTTTTGAAATCCGGCAAAGTTGACCTGTCGTCCCATAGTGAGCGGCGACATGAGGTCGCCCGACGACAAGGACAAGGGACCAGGTGATCCCTCCTCCTCTTCTTCAGGGGTATTGAGCCCTCGCTCGCAGGCCATTGAGGACCTGCGCAGTCAGCAGGAGGAGATGCGTCGTCTGCAGCGAGAGCAGACTGACGCGATCCGCACGCTGACTGAGCTCCTGCGCGCTCAGTCCACGGCTCCTCCGTGGATCTCCGAGGGAGCTGCCGGCGTTGCGGCCTCCACCCAGCACTCGGCTCAGGCGCCCGTGACAGGCGCCCCGCCTGCTTCACCTCCTCGCGTGGTTTCCCCACCACCTGCGGACCTCCTTGATGACGAGCCATTCATGTCAGGCTTCGAGGATGACTCCCAGGAGCCGGAGATTCGCCTTCTACAGGAGCGCCTCCGTTAGCTGCAGACGGGTATCCGACCTCCACCTGTGTCCCCGATACGACCGTCACCTGACTTCCCCAGTGACCACCCTCTACCAGGAGTTTTTCCCGTCACTCGCCCTCCTCAGCCTGCGGCTGCTCTCCCCACGGAGAGGCAGCCAAAGGACTTTGAGGCACCACCTCCACGGTACATCAGCGAGGATGGATTTGACTGCTGGGAGATCCTGTTTCAGGTGTGGGCTACTTCTGAGGGAGTGTGGCCTTACTACCACAGCCCATACCAGTCTACAGATCCAGCACAGGTGCTGACAGTAGCTCGAGCCATGCGAGGACTTCTCTACGCCATGCCACGCGAGACAGTTGTTGACTTCCGTCCCTTCCTCGGCGAGGCTGGCACAGGCACCGGAGCTGATCCTCGTGGAGGCTGGGATCTGGGGTTGTCCCTCTTGGCCGCAGAGACGCACGCCACCCGTGCGTCACACATTCGTGCCTTCTACTCCCTCCGTCAGGGACCAGCGGAGCCTGCAGCGGACTACAGGCAACGCGCCATGCGTATCTACACGCGCCTGGGGACCTCAGGGGGCACACAGCTATGGGCGCTTCGGACGATCATGCTCGGAGTTCGCCTGGAGTACACCGACATATACACACGGTACAGCGATGCTGCTCTCGAGCCTTTCTCAGCCACCCTGCAGCTGCTCCCGTGG
Source organism: Penium margaritaceum (assembly GCA_023375785.1). NCBI lineage: Eukaryota > Viridiplantae > Streptophyta > Zygnematophyceae > Desmidiales > Peniaceae > Penium > Penium margaritaceum. Next base: position 14,463 of record SZWC01020475.1, read on the forward strand.
GCCCATCAGCTTTTCCTCCAGGTGACGTCGACCCGCGAGGTAGCAGTAGCACATCAGGAGACTTCCCTCGCTGCCGCAGTCCTCGCCTCACCACCGTCTTCCCTCTTGCAGTCACCCTCACCTTCTTCCATCACGACCTCATCTTCCTCTTCCTCTTTGACCCCGTCTACGCCCACGCAGATGCAGGGCGTTGCAGCAGCTGCCCAGGGGAAGAAGAAGAATAGGAAGCGCGGATCGGGTCAGCAGCAGTCGTCATCCATTGGTAGCAGTGGCCGTTCCGTGCACTGCTACAACTGTGGAGGTGCCCATCACTACACCGAGTGCCAGCAGCCGCTCAACTGGGAGCGCATCACTCGCGGATTTCAGGCTGTCCAAGCTGTGCGCACCGCATCCGGGACGTCGACCGCATACTCCTCTGGATGCGCGACGACTACGACTGTAGCTGTTCCTGCATCCTCACCGGCGAGCAGCAGTGATCCAGACCCACGTGACCGCAACATCGCCGAGCTTCGTCATCTTCTGGCGCTTCGCTTTCAGGGAGGTGCGAGTGTGTCGTTATCGTCAAGTGGATCACAGACTCCTTGTTCGTCCGTCCTCGTGACTCGTGATGGCACGTGTGGGGGAGCACAGTCCGCATGTGATGATGATGGGCCTGACTGCACTGACTGGATTCATTAGTCTCACCTTCGTGATGTACGTCGTTCCTTCTCACTGACGGCTCAGCGTCCCTCTGATGCCGAGTGTTCTATCGCTCGTTGTACAGTGACATCCACCAGTCGTGACTCCGGTGGCACTTGGATCATCGATTTCGGTGCCACCCACCACATGACATGTCGTCGTAGTGACTTTGTGGTACTTGGTCCTGTCACGACTGTCCGTTCTGTTCGTACAGGTTTTTGTCAGTCCTTACCGGTTCACGGTGTTGGGGTTGTATGCTTCGATGGTCCGTCTGGCCCCCTGTATCTCTCTGACGTGCTGTTTGTGCCTGATTTTGAGCTCAGTCTGCTGTCTGTGTGTGCCTGCACTCTGATGGGTCTCTCCGTTGAGCATACCGCTGATTCAGCGATTGTGACTTCTCTTGTCACCCGTAGCATTGTCCTGCGTGCTTCAGTCGTAGATGACTTGTATCGCATTGCTCGGCCCTCCTCCCCTTGCTCTCCCTCCTCCTCTGGTCGCGTTTTTGTCACTGGTGTTCTATCCCAGGAACACCAGCGGTTGCTTCACCGACGTCTATGCCACGTGGGCTCCGACACTGTGTCGAAGCTCATCCGGGCACAGCCCGCTCTTGGTCTTGACGTGGCTGCTTTTGAGAAGCCACCAAAGACTGACTGTCTTTTTTGCGCTCAGGGTAAGATGCACCGGTGCACTTACCCTGATTCGCGTTCTCGAGTGCTGAGGCCCCTCGAGTTGGTCCACTCAGATCTGCTGGGTCCTCTTCTAGTCGAGTCACTGTCCGAGAGGGGCCGGTATGTTCTGACGCTGACTGATGACTTCACCCTGTTGGGGTGGGTCTACAGTCTCCGTCAGAAGAGCGACGCCGCCTTTGCGGTTCGGCTCTGGCTTGTGATGGCTGAGCGTCAGTCTCGCCACACGCTACATACCTTTCGCTCGGATCGCGGCGGCGAGTTCCTCGGCGAGATGGACTCATTCTTTGCTGAGCACGGCATTTTTCACCAGGTCTCCGCTCCTACTACCCCACAGCAGAACGGTGTATCTGAGCGCTGGAACCGCACCATGGAGGATGCGGTCCGCGCCATGCGGTCTGAGTGCGGTCTCCCAGAGTCCTTCGCTTTCGAGGGATTCGCCTACATGACTTGGGTCTGGAACCGCCTCCCGCATGGTCCGCTTCCGAATCATGTTACACCGTTCGAGCTCTGGTTTGGCCACCGTGCCGACCTTCGTCTCGCACGCGTCTGGGGATCCCTGGCCTCCGTATGGTATACCGAGGACCAGCAGGGGTCCAAGGTCTCCCCTCGGGGTCGCTTGTGTGCCTTCATCGGCATCTCCCCGCGGTCGAAGGCCTGGCGTTTTTGGGACCCCACTCGCCGTCGTGTCATTGAGTCTCGTGACGCGCTCTTTTTTTAGTCACTCACGTATCGTGATCTGACTTCGATCACAGCGCTCTCTGCAGCTCATGTTCCTTCCTGTGAGGGTCCTCGGCGGATGGGGGAGACCTCTTTGCCAGCGACCATTCCTCGCCATGCTGATGTGTCCGCTCGAGTCCCCTCGCGATCTCCAGCACTTGATGATCCGGCTATCATTGCCGTTGGTCCAGAGATCCCGCCTGTCCAGCCTGCTTCGCACCCCACAGATACTGCTGCTCCCACGCCCCCTCCTGTATCACCCACTGTGTCCACTGGCACCCCTGTTCCGGTGTCTGACCCAGCCCAGCCCACTCCTGTCTCTACGTCGGCTGACACTCCGGTCTCAGTGTCCGGGCCAGCCTTGCCCGCTGTCATCCCGAGCTCAGTGTCCCCCATACACGCATCTCCGCGCACGGCATCTCCGACTGCCTCGTCTCATCCCTCACCAGCTGTGGTTGCACCTGTCCCTGTGGTCGTACCTGTTTGTGCGCCTGAGGTGCGCCCCTCGACCTCCGGTTACTCTCGTGAGCCCGGTGGTCGCCTTCGACCACTCGATTCTGGAGCTCAGCGAGCGTCGGGTTCCAGACCCAGACGTCCCTCTCGCAGCATTGCGAGCGGTGATCCCGGCACAAAGGCCTTAGGCCTGAGTGTCCGCGCTGAGCTTTCAGAGGTACACCCAGCGTGCCCCATAGGGCACGACCTGGTCACCCGCGAGTTCCATGTCGCCTGTGACGCAGCAGCTGATCTCGTGGCCGTCAGGCTAGACACTGAGGCGTGTGCACTTGCCACGCAGAGTTCCCCCTCTATGGCGCCGGACCCGGGCACATTGAGGGAGGCTTTCTCATCGCAGGATGCTGATGCCTGGCGAGCTGCTTGCGAGGATGAGCTTCGCGCTATCCGAGAGCACGGAGTCTACGAGCTGGTCGACCTTCCCCCTGGGAGGAAGGCGATTCAGGTCAAATGGGTCTTTCACAAGAAAATGAAGCCGGATGGCTCACTGGAACGCTACAAGGCTCGTTTGGTCATCAAGGGGTTCTCTCAGATTGAGGGAGTTGATTACACTGACACCTTTCCCCCTGTCGGCTGCATGACCTCAGCTCGAGCTCTGTTCGGTGTAGTAGCTCAGCATGACTGGAAACTACACCAGATGGATGTGAACAACGCGTTCTTCCATGGCTCTTTGGATGAGGAGATCTACGTGGCTCAGCCACCAGGCTTTGAGGACGGTGACAAGGTCTGGCGCTTGCGAAAGTCCTTGTACGGCCTCAAGCAGTCTCCACGGAGTTGGAACCAGGAGATCACTGGCACCTTGACTCGCGAAGGATACGTACAGAGCGAGGCAGACCCCTCACTCTTCATCCTACCGACACCCGAGCGGTTTACCGCCATCCTGGTCTATGTTGATGACCTTCTGATCGCGTCTCCGTCGCTGGAGGCCGTGAAGGAGGCCAAGGCTATCCTGCAGACCGCCTACAGGATGAAGGACCTCGGTCCTGCATCGGTGTTTCTTGGTATGGAGATTGTGCATGATCGCAGACGTCGGACACTGTTGCTGCATCAGGCCCGATACGCACGAGTCGTGGGGGAGCACTTTAGCGATCTCCTTGGTGCAGTGCCCACTGCTTCCACACCACTCACACCTGATGGGCAGGATGCTCTGAAGGTGGACGACCCTACACCGCTGGGGGAGACAGTGGACGTGACCTTGTACCTCCGTCTTATCGGATCTCTGATGTACCTGGCCACTACCACGCGTCCCGACATCGCATTCGCCGTCAACCTCCTCGCTCAGTTCTCGCAGGCTCCATGTACGAGAGCTCTTCACGCGGTTGTGCGAGTGGTACGGTACGTGGTCTCCACGCCGTACCTCGGACTCTGCTTTCGTCGGCAGTGTTCGGTGGTCCTTGACGGCTACACTGACAGCGACTGGGCTTGGAGTCCTGACGGGCGCAGTCGCACTGGTTACGTGTTTCTGCTCGGTGGTACCGCTTTGTCTTGGCGAAGCGGGAAGCAGGGCTGCATCGCACGTAGCTCGTCGGAGGCAGAGTATGTGGCTTTGGGGGCAGGGGCTGCTGAGGCAGTTTGGCTGCAGCGCTTGTTTCTTGAGCTTGGGCAGTCAGTACCCGCCATTGTGCTGCGTTGCGACAACCAGAGTGCTCTCGCCATTGCGGAGAACTCTGGTGTTTTTCATGCTCGCACAAAGCACATTGCGGTTGAGCATCACTTCGTTCGGGATCTGGTGGAGCGACGCGTGATCTCCATCATNCTACTGAGGCAGTTTGGCTGCAGCGCTTGTTTCTTGAGCTTGGGCAGTCAGTACCCGCCATTGTGCTGCGTTGCGACAACCAGAGTGCTCTCGCCATTGCGGAGAACTCTGGTGTTTTTCATGCTCGCACAAAGCACATTGCGGTTGAGCATCACTTGGTTCGGGATCTGGTGGAGCGACGCGTGATCTCCATCATGTGGGTTGGCACTGACTTGCAGCGAGCTGATTTCTTGACGAAGGCACTTGCCCGCGGAAAGTTCCAGGTGGCCATTCGTTCTGTTGGGCTGTGCCCCGTGCGTGACAGTGGTTGAGTGTGAGATGCACGTTGCTGTCTCATCTGTCTGTGTCACTCACTATGTGGTTGTACCAGTGCTGCACGTGTATGGACATGCGTACCATCGGGTCATGGGGGAGTGTTGTGATTTGTGCCATTCCTGTACAGTTTATTGTGACCACTCGGCCGTCTCCATACTCGTGCAGATCCCTGAGGCAGGCGGCCCTGGTGACACCGGCGTGACGACAGGCGGCGGACTACCCGTCTGGAGCCGACCGACCACTGTCCCAGAGCCCCAGATGTCATCGGGACTCCTTGCTGTGTCTTCTACGTCTTGCAGGCGCCTTTCGGCGGACTGGGCATGAGGCTCATTTGCATGTTTTTGTATTATATACTCGCTGTCAGTCAATGGATGCATGCATGTCACCAGTCGTTGCGTGCGTCTTTTGATTTTGCACGTCTAGGTTCAGACGGCGTAGGATTCTGACATGTGTGCGCAGAGTTACGGCCAAAACAGTGGTTTTGGGCCGGTTTTAGGACAGCTCTTGGACTGCCGCGTGCAACACCCGCCGTGCGCCGCGGCAGGTATTCATGCCCTGGACCTGTCAGTTGTCATTTCTCTCTGCATATGCTATATTGAAGCATTCTGACACTTGGACTTGTGTCTCCTAGCCAAACCCTTGCCGTTGTGTGTACGACCTGTGATTGTCGTCACCGTCTGACTAGGCACTGACGCCCGGTCAGCGGCCGTATTGCTAGGAAGCTTCTACGCACTTTCTCACTCCGTCCCCAGCTGGGTCCGCCTCAGGGATGTGCACGAGCATGGACACGGCCGAGTGGTCACAACCAACTGTACAACTATGTTTGACTGACAGCATCACAACACTCCCCCATGACCCGATGGTACGCATGTCCATACACATGCAGAACGTGTGCCGGTGCAGCACAGAGTGCTCAACAGAGACCCGGATAGTCACCCACTCTCAGACAAGGGTCGCAACCCGACGGAACGAACAGCCCCGAGGAACTTCCCACGCTGCTTTGGTCAGAAAGTCAGCGCGTTGCAAGTCTGTGCCCACCCAGACAATGGAGATCAACTGCCGCTCCACCAGATCGCGCACGAAATGATACTCGACAGCGATGTACTTCATGCATGCGTGGAACACACCAGAGTTCTCAGCAATCGCAAGAGCACTCTGGTTGTCGCAGCACAGGATGATGGTAGGCACCGAGTGACCCAAACACTGAAATACCTGCTGCAGCCACACTGCCTCAGCGGCGCCAGCGTCCAGAGTAACATACTCAGCCTCTGAGGAGCTGCGAGCAATGCACCCCTGCTTGCCGCTGCGCCAAGACACAACGGTGCCACCAAGCAGGAACACGTAACCCGTGCGGCTGCGTCCATCAGGACTGCACGCCCAGTCACTGTCGGTGTAGCCATCTACCACAACCGAGCACTGTCTCCGAAAGCAGAGACCGTGAGACGGTGTGGAGACCACGTACCGGACGACTCGCAAAGCTGTGTGCAGGGCGCGAGCCCGAGGGGACTGACTGAACTGTGCGAGCAGGTTGACAGTGAACACAATGTCGGGACGCGTGGTCGTGGCCAAGTACATCAGTGAGCCGATGATGCGCAAGTACATGGTCACGTCCACAGCCTCGCCCAGATCGGATGGGTCTGTCACCTTCAGAGCGTCCTACCCGTCGGGAGTGATGGGTGACGAGGTGGTGGGGACAGCGGCAAGGAGGTCAGCAAACAGCTCCCCCACGACCTGTGCATATCGTGCCTGATGGAGGAGGAGTGTCCGTCGACGACGATCACGCACAATCTCCATCCCGAGGAAAATAGCCGCTGGACCGAGGTCCTTCATCCTCTAGGCGGCCTACAGGACCGCCTTCGCCTCCTTCACGGCCTCCAGTGAAGGAGACACAATCAGGAGATCGTCCACGTACACCAGAATGGCAGTGAGGTGCTCGGCTGTCCGTCGGATGAAGAGTGACGGATTGGCGTCGCTCTGGACGTATCCAGCCTGCGTGAGGGTGCGAGTGATCTCTTGGTTCCATCACCGGGGCGACTGCTTCAGGCCATACAAGGCCTTGCGCAAGTGCTAGACCTTGTTGCCTTCGACCTCAAACCCAGGTGCCTCGACCATGTAGATTTCCTCCTCCAATGTGCCGTAGAGGAACGCATTGTTCACATCCATCTGGTGCAGTTCCCACTCATGATGGGCGACCACACCAAGCAGCACGTGAGCTGTGGTCATGCGGCCAACAGGGGCAAAGGTGTCAGTGAAGTCCACCCCCTCAACCTGAGAGAACCCCTTGGCAGTCAAGCGGGCCTTATAGCGGTCCAGTGAGCCGTCAGGCTTCACCTTCTTGCGAAAGACCCACTTTGCCTGCACGACCTTCCGTCCCGCAGGACGGTCGACCAGCTCAAAGACTCCGTGCTCCCGGATGGCCCTGAGCTCGTCCTCACAGGCGGCCCGCCACTGCTCAGCATCATCTCC
>SZWC01020475.1:21619-49365 GCA_023375785.1 Penium margaritaceum
AGCACGCGAGCTGTGGTCATGCGGCCAACAGGGGCAAAGGTGTCAGTGAAGTCCACCCCCTCAACCTGAGAGAACCCCTTGGCAGTCAAGCGGGCCTTATAGCGGTCCAGTGAGCCGTCAGGCTTCACCTTCTTGCGAAAGACCCACTTTGCCTGCACGACCTTCCGTCCCGCAGGACGGTCGACCAGCTCAAAGACTCCGTGCTCCCGGATGGCCCTGAGCTCGTCCTCACAGGCGCCCCGCCACTGCTCAGCATCATCTCCTAAGAGAGCCTCCTTTAACGTGTCTGGATCGGGGACCGCCAAAGGAGAGGTCCGGGTGGCCAGGACAGACGCCTCGCGGGTCAGACAGACCACAACCAGGTCAGCGGCAGCTGCCTGTGTAGCCTCGTACTCGTCAGCGATCAGCTGGTGCCCAATGGGACAGGCTGGATGCACCTCCGTGCAGGTGCCTTGGACACCCAGGCCGAGAGCCTTCGTGCCAGGGTCACCACTGTGCATGCTGCGCGTGCGTCGTCCGGGTGGCACAACCGCAGTCGTAGGTGCATGTGAGGCCAGTGGGCGGAGACGTCCACCTGGCCCATGGGAGTAGCCAGAGTCTGAGCTGACCGATGGCTCAGGCATAGGGAGGGCAGGTGCTGTGTCTGGAGACTCTGTAGGCGCGGGCGAGTCAGTCGCGGCAGGCGCGGGCGAGTCAGTCGCGGCAGGCGCGGGCGAGGCAGGTGCTGCAGGCGCGGGCGAGACAGTCGCGGCAGGCGCGGGCGAGGCGGTCGCGGTGGGCGTGGGTGAGGCAGGCGCTGCAGGCGCAGGCGAGGCAGGTGCAGCTCCCGCTCGCGAGGCAGGTGACGCTCCCGCAGGCGAGGCAGGCACTGCGGGGGAAGGCGAGGCAGGAGACGAGGCAGTCGCGGCAGGTGCGGGCGAGACAGTCGTGGCAGGCGCGGGCGATGCAGTCGCGGCAGGCGCAAGCGAGGCAGGCGCAGAGACCACAGGCCCGACAGCAATGATAGCCAGGTTAATGGTGACCAGCGACAGTCCCACACCGGAGGCACCCCGGACGGACTCCCCCTGTGGGACAGACTCCTCCAGCCGACGGGAGGCCTCACAGGTGGGAACGTGAGATGCTGCCTGGGTGAGAATGGCAGACAGGTCGCGGTATGATAGTGCCTCAAAGAACAACGCGTTGCGCGACTCAACAATGCGGTGTCGTCCTGCATCCCAGAAACGCCATGCTTTGGAGCGCGTGGAGACACCGAGGAATGCACACATCCGGCGGTGCGGAGAGACCTTGGACCCCTGCTGGTCCTCGGTGTGCCACACGCAAGCCAAGGAACCCGAGACGCGAGCAAGCCTGAGGTCCGCACGATGACCAAACCACAGCTCATACAGCGTGACGTGGTCCGGCAAGGGACCATGCGGGAGGCGGTTCCAGACCCACGTCATGTAGGCGAAGCCCTCGAAGGCGAAGGACTCCGGGAGACCGCACTCAGCGCGCATGGCACGAACCGCGTCCTCGATGCTGCAGTTCCAGCGCTCAGACACACCGTTCTGCTGTGGCGTAGCAGGCGCCGAGAGCTGGTGACAAATACCAAGCTCGGCGAAGTGAGTGGTCAACTCACCGAGATACTCACCGTCGCGATCAGAGCGGAAGGTGTGGAGGGAGTGACGAGACTGACGCTCAACCATCACGAGCCACAAGCACACGGCAAGAGCGACATCGCTCTTGTGGCGAAGGCAGTAGACCCACCGCATGCCGGTGAAGTCATCCGTGATGGTAAGGGCATACCGACTACGGTAAGCAACAGACTCGACAGGGAGAGGTCCGAGGAGGTCCGAGTGGACAAGGTCCAGGGGACGCTACGCGCGAGTAACGGAGGTAGGGTAGGTGCAGCGATGCATCTTATCCTAAGCGCATAACAGACAGTCGGTCTTAGGCGGCTTCTCGAAGGAAGCCACGTCAAGACCGAGGGCGGGCTGTGTACGGATGAGCTTGGACACAGTGTCCATGCTCACATGACACAGGCGCCAGTGTAACAGGCGCTGGTGGTCAAGAGACAATACCCCCGTGACAAAGACGCGAGCAGACGAGCAAGGGGAGGAGTTAGGGGCAGAGTAGCGCACTATGCGATACAGGTCATCCACAACAGTGGCCCGCAACACAACCGAGGAAGTGTCAAGTGCTGTGATCGTGGCATCATCAGAGGAGTGGTGAACAGAGAGACCCATCCTTGTGCAGGCACGGACAGAGAGCAAGCTGAGCTCAAGATCAGGCATGAAAAGCACGTCAGAAAGGTACACATGACCAGACGGACCATCAAACCGTACGACCCCTATCCCTTGAACAGGTAGTGACTTACCAGAACCTGTCCGCACTGACCGAACAGACCCAACAGGACCAAGCACGACAAAGGCGGTACGGTCGCAGGTCATGTGGTGAGTGGCCCCTGAGACAATGATCCAGTGGCCACTCGCCTCACGACCTGTAGTGGTCACAGTGCAATGAGCAACGGAGCACGCTTCCTCCGCTGGACGCTCAGCAGGTGTGGCAGGACAGCGGGACAATGCACGACGATTCGACTCATCCAACCACTCTGTGCTGTCAGACTCATCCTCACCAGGCGACGCAGCCCCCCACACGTATGACCCCGTGCAACAAACACAGACGGACAGTCAGTCTGTGGACCACTCGGCTGTGACGACACGCTCGCACCTCCCTGAGAGCGAAGTGACAGCAGTCGACGTAGCTCCGCGATGGTCTGGTCCCTCGGGTCCGGGGTGGTGCTCCCCCCGGATGGCAGCGGGCCTGCCGCCGGTGCTGCACTCGAGGTCGCCGCAGCACGGGCTGCTGCTCCAGTGCGAATCCGCTCCTCGTGGGCTGCCTGAAGACTGCGGGTGATCCTCGCCCAGTCCAGCTCTTGCTGACACTCAGTGTAGCGATGAGGTCCGCTGCAGTTGTGGCAGCGGACAGTCCGTCCGGTGCCACCAGAAGGCTGCTGCGGTCCCTTCTTCTTTTTCCCTTTCTTCCCCTTCACGACTGCTGCAGTGGCTGTCGGAACAACTGGAGAGGAGGCGGGAGAGGGAGAGATGGAGCTGGTGGGGGTGAAGGCGGACGATAGTGTGGGAGGCGTAGAGGACGCCGCTCCCACTGCTGCTGCGGCCACGGCGCCCTGTCGATGCACGCGGGCTGCCTCGTCAGTTGTCGCGACCTGGATGAAGTACCGCTGCACCCAGGGCAGCAGCTGCAGGGTGTCGGACATGGACACGAGGACATCCTGGTCGAGGCGGGAGAAGATGTCAGTGAGCTCAGGGCGCACTCCCAGCATGATGGTGTCCAGCGCCCAGAGCTGAGAGCTGCCTCCGGTGCCCAGGCGAGTGTACAGGCGCATGGCCCGATGCCAATAATCAGCTGCTGACTCCGAGGGTCCCTGATGAAGGGAGTGGAACTCGCGAAGGCGCGCGGACCGGGTCGCGTGAGTCTCTACTGCAAATAGGGTCAGCGCCAGCTCCCAGCCACGGCGCGGGTCTGCGCCTGCTTCCGTCCCAGGTGCGCCCAAGAAAGGGCGGAAGTCAACCACTGTCTCCTGTGGAACTGCGTACAACAGTCCACGCATGGCACGCGCTGCCGTCTGGGACTGGAGCGGATCAGCCGTCTGGTACTGGCTACGGTAGTAGGGCCAGACCCCCTCAGAGTCCGCCCATACCTGAAATAGCACCTCCCAACAGTCAAACCCCGCTTTGTTGTCGTAACGAGGCAGGGAAGTCTCGAAGTCCTTAGGTCGTCGCTCCGTGGGGAGCTAGATCTCAGGTGGTGCTAGGAGCGGACGTGGGAAGGGCATGAGAGGCATCAACGCTGCTCCCTCAGTGGCACCCAAGGCTTGACGCGGGTCGGCCTGTTGCTGCTGCTGCTACTGCTGCTGCTGCGGCTCCGGCTACTGCTGCTGCTGTACTCTCGGACTGGGCGCCGACGACTCAATGTGCAGGCTACTCATCTGCTCCATCAGCCGGCGAAGCGCATCCTCCCCAGTGGGAGGGGGAGCCTGATCCCACTCCTCGACAATGGACTCTCGTCTCTGCACAGGGGCGGCAGCGGGACCAGTAGACTCCTGGCCCAATGGGGTTGCCTCTCTCTCATTCCTGGGCCAATGTCCCGGTGTCCCAGACAGAGAGGCCAAGGCATCGCGGATCTGTCGCAGAATCGCTGACTGCTCATCCTGGCGCTGGCGGAGCGATGACTGCTCCACCAATAGGAAGTCAATTGCCTTCGAGCGTGGGCTGCGGACTCCGCTTGTGACGGTGTCTTCCGGCTCCTTGCCTTTGGAGCTGCTTGACTCCATGCTGAGGCGGTGCAAAATTCGTCCGAACACAGAACCGTCAACGTTTCTCGAGGAATTGAAACGCTGGCAAAAATTGACTTTTCGTCAAAATTTTCACCAAGTCTGTGATGACATCAGTATACTCATTGCTGACGTCAACAGGGGTCTCCTGACGTCAGCAGGGGTCTGCTGACGTCAGCAGCGGGCTACGGCCATCGTCGCGGCCACTGCCGGTGCTGTTGCGTTGTGCTGTTGCTGCTCTCCTGCTACGCTGCTGCAGCGGTGCCGCTCCTGCGCTGCGCTGCTGCTGTTGCACTGTCGCTGCTGCTGTGCAGCCGCGGCAGCGCTGCGCTGTTGCTACGCTGCCGCTGTTGCGCTGCGCTGCTGCTGCTGCACTGCCACTACTGCTGCTCCGCTACCACTGCTGCTGTGCTGCTGCTGCGCTGCCGCTGCTGCGCTGCACTGCTACTGCGCTACCGCTGCTGCGCTGCTGCTGCTGCGTTGCCGCTACCGCTGCTACGCTGCTGCGCTGCGGCTGCTGTTGCGCTTCTGCTGCGCTGCTGCGTTGCCGCTGTTGCGCTGCGCTGCTGCGTTGCCGCTGCTGCGCTGCACTGCTGCTGCGCTACGACTACTGCTGCACTGCACTGCTGTGCTGTTGCTGCAGCAGCCGCGGCTACTGCTGCTGCTACCGCGGCCGCAGCTGCTGCTGGCTGTTGCGGCTGCCGCTAAGGCCGCGGCTGCTGCTGCTGCGGCAACTGCCACTGCCGCGGCTGCTGCTGCCGGAGCTGCTCCCTCCTGCCGCCGCCGCTGCTGCTTCCGCGGCTGATGTCACGGCCACGTCTGCTGCGTCTGCTACGGCCTTGGGTGGAGAGGACGTGATCGCTCTTGCCGCGGCTGTGTTGACTGATGCGGCTGTCGTGGCCGCGTCCACTGCTGCGTGGTGGTGCCCCCCCCCCTCACAGGACCCGTTGCTGCTGCGGTGGGCTGTGCTGCTGCTGCCACTCAGGGCTGCTGCTGCAAACGCTGCATCTCTGCTGCGCAGCTGTGCGAGCTCTGGCTCGCCGCTTTGATACCATGAGAAGATTCACCATGACTTCCTAGCAATGTTGCTGCTGACGTGGCGGCACACACCGGTCAGCTTAACGCACTAGCATGCAAGCGGGTGCGAGAACAGCAAGGGTCAGGCTAGGAGAGACAAGACAAGTCTCAGAAGCTGCATTACAGTGAATGTGCAGAGAGAGTTGACAAATGACAGGTCAACATCATAAATAGCCGCCGCGGCTCACAGCGGGTGGCGCACGCGGCGGCACCTGTCGGTCCTGAACCGGCCCAAAACCACTGTTTTGGCCATAACTCTGCGCACAGGCGTCCAAACGGAGCGCCGTCTGATCCTAGGGATGCAAGACAAAAAGACGGACACAGCGACTGGTCACACGCCTATGTCTGGGAGCAGCTGGAGAGTGTAAGAAAACAAACATGCAAATCAGCCTAGTAGGGCTGTCCACCGAGAAAATCCTGAAGGTCTCCAAACGCAGTCCGTAGGTCGTGGCAACCCTCTGGTGCACCAGGAAGGCTACCAGGCTGCCTCCAGCGGATGGAGCACCACCTCAGGGGACTCCGTCTCCAGCTGGGTCCGCCTCAGGGATCTGCACGAGCATGGACATGGTCAAGTGGTCACAACCAACTCTACAACTGTGTATGACTGACAGCATCACAACACCTGGTTCCTGACTTACTGGAGGCGCAAACCTGGTTACGGTGGTTCAAGTTCTAAGCCGACCTGAACGGCTGGAGAGGTTGCTTTGATGCCCAGATGATCCATGCCGTCAACTCTTCAGAAAATATTGCAGTATTCTTTAAGGCGTGACTGGCCTCGCTAACCTTGTATTACTCACGATGGTTTGACTTTGGGATTCGTTTTGTCCCGCATGATCAATAATAACAATCTCGCGAGAACTTAACATGAAGAAATGTGAGAAAAATTTGTTCTTCAGCATCTCCAGGCCGTTCGCAAGGTCGCCGTTAGGGCGGCCCAAGAATGAGGCTTTCACGTCGGGTCGGATCAATCTACCAACCAAGTTGGCCGGCAAAGGAAACAGACGGTCATCGCTGGCCGTCACATATTGTGGAATTAGTTTGTTCAAATAGGAGCTCGCCATGCATACCCATCCTCGACGTCGCCGACTGTCGTCGCTTCTGGTCAGGTTGTATCCTCGTAAATGTTTGCCGTATGAAAAAAAGGGGCACTTCGACCTCGGAGCCGTTGTTGCTTGCGCGGTACGATACAGGGACCCGTTTTGATGTACGATAAACATTCGGCCCCGCCGACCGATCTGACCAACCAGAGGGCCCGGTCGCCCATTATGGACAACCTCAGGGCCCGTCGGCTATGTACTGGCAGTCTCAGGCTCGATCATGCAACATCAGTGGCCAGCGTTTGTCCATGACTGTTGGTGGGTAGCGAACAATCTAGCAAACCAAATCGAATGCTTTCTTACTGTAACATAGTTAAAAACACGTGTCAACGATACACGTTCTTGTTGTGTTGTCCTTCCATTGCGCACAATTTAGGATCTTACAAAATCTTCGGACGTGTTTTGAGCACTTTATGCTTGTAAACAATCGTCCGCGATAGCCAGCCCGGTAACACCCGGCTATCTTCAATTGCCCCGGCAGCTGGCGGGCCCTCTTGTTGACCGTCGCCCGAACACGGGCTTTTGGGTTGATGGATCGGGCTATGCGGGTCCTCGCGTTAAGACAAGGCAAGAACCCGGGCCCAAGAAGTTTCCTTTCTCCGAAGAAAAGAGTGTTTGAGGAGACACTACTTGCTGGTTCCCGACTCACCTAGCACAAAGTTGGGAGGCACAACACTCCTCATAAAGCTTTTCATCGGACAGCCTTCACACAAGTTTAACGGTGAAAAACCTATCAAGAATAGGTTCTCATTTTGCTAAATTTTGTTGTGAATTGTTATTCCAATGGAACAGTCATCATTTTAAAAAAACAACTAAGTTCGTATTAGATAGAATTACTACTCAATCACATAAGTCCTTTCATTTTTATTTACCTCATTGTTCTGCATACTTCATTTGTGGCTTCATAGGTCAAATCCTTACTCATTTCCTCCCGCTCCTTCGGCGACCATCTCGAGATCTAATACACTGGACATGATGTCTTCCTTTGTCCTCGACGTAGGGCTCTCACCCTGCATTTCCACATACCCCATCCTCCACGTCATGGCATGCGGCATATCCACCATTGGATCTGTGTATAGGTTCTCTTGCGCCTTTTGCCTCATTAACTTTAACCTCCAGTTGTCTCCTACGGTGTGAATTTGACGATTTTGTCTCAAATTCACCATTGTGAGCCAGACACAGCACGTTGGGGAGCGATGTTCGACAGTTGCTGCTGAAGGTTGATGGATTGAGGAGTGAAAGCATCTCTCTTACCCTTGCCACTTAGCAGCTCCCTTTGGGGACGTGCCATCATGTGTTGTCACAAGTCATATCACGTCACATGTGCGCGTGTCACGTTGATTCTGGATTATCGATTCGGGAGCCACTCATCACATGACGTTGTTGTGTCTTGCATTCGGGTCATTAGGGCCTGTTGGTAACATTCAGTTCCTACAAGACAAGTGTTACAGCACAGGGTGTTCGCCCTGACATCGACCTGTTTCTATCCGATGTGTTGTTTTTGTCTGTACTCGAGGTCATTTTTATGTCTGTCACCACTCTTGAGGATCAAGGGGTGGACTTTGTTTTGTCTCATGGCGTCTGTACTTTCTCTCTATAATCCTCTAGGCACGTTATCATTCGTGGTATCCGGTGTGACAAGTTACATTGTGACCGCAAATTGCACTTACTTTAACGGTTGCCACAGCTCCTCATGTCCATGTTGCTCCCTCAATCTTTGTAGAGCATACTTGCTTACTAAATCGATGTCTCTGTCATGTGCACAGTGTCGCCATTTCCAACATCTTTCATCATCAACCCGTCGTTGGATTCTGTGACGCTACCTTCTCTATAACCTACACTTCCGATTGTTTGGAATGCGGGCAAGGCAAGATGCACCCTGCTCCATTTCCTGTGCCCACGAGCCACTTACTCTTGTTCATGCTCACGTGGTTGGACCATTTTTTGTTGAATTTCTCAATGGTGGCCGTTACTTCCTCTGAAGAGTGATTTTGGGCCTGGGACTGAGTCTTGGCTCGTCCAAGCAGAGAGTAATTCCCAGCGCAAGCTGTACGTATTTCACCTTGATCATGTTGGTGAGCTCATTGGCCCAAATGTTTGCTTTTTCACATTGCTTGGTGTCCTCTTCGAGTTGTTTGCTCTATAGATCCTACGACCGAAGAACGTCTCTAAACGACAACTGTTATCTAGCTGCTGGCATCCACACAACTCTAGTTGAGTCTGGTCTCTTTGAAGCATTTGCTTATAAGGCCATGAAGTACATGACTTGGATGTGGTACTTGGTTCCTCAAGGACCACTTCCACACCATGTCACATCCTATGAACATTGCTTCGGTCATCGTGCCGACTTGCATCTTACTTGCATCTGGAGGAGCGTCACATGTGTCTGGCTCCCTGAGGAGAAACGTGATGGGAAGCTCTCTTGTTGTGGTTGCCTTTGTGTGTTCCTTGGTACCTCTCGACAATCCAAGGCATGGCGCTTTTGGTACGCTGACCATGATTCTGTTATTGAATCTTGTGATGCTCTGTTTTTTGGAACAAAGCGCCTCTTCTCTTGTTCCCACCTCTTGCGTTGAGGGATGCTTATGGGCCGGATGGCCTAAGGGCATTGTCTTGTCTGTGTGTCCCTCTTGCGTTCCATGTCCTTTGACTTTTGTCCATGCAGGTGTATCAATGTCCACATTCTCACCTCAACCGGAGATCACGTCCTCTCTTCCTGATGCACGTGCTTCTCTGTCCTCGCTTGAGTCATCCTTGGCACCTACGTCCTCGTCAACAACTCTCTCATTTCCTACCGCATCACCTCCAATCACATCATCCACTATCGCATCACCTGATGTTGTGTCTACACCTTCATCGTCGTTTTCTCCTGCATTGTCATATGCGCTATCACCTGTCTCACCACCTCCCACTTCAATACCACCGGCTGATCACATACAGATTCCCTTGGCTATGGACCCAATCACACCCTTGCTGTCGTCTTATCCTCCTCCTTTCAGTCGGGCTCCTACTGCCCATCTCTGGCCCTTGAAGACGCGCTCCGATGCTGGAACCTTAGTCGATTGGTCTGGCCATTTCCGTCCCACCACTCCTACTCATCCACATCATGTGACGGCTCCTCCTGACATTGGTTTGGACACACTTAGGCTGTCTGCCTCTCTTGTCCAGCAAAACTCTAGACTCGGCTACTCTGTAATTGCGGATAAGTTCTTCCATGTTACCGTAGTCGCTTAGTCTCCTTTTGTCACAAGCCACACATCTGTTGCCACTGCACTCACCTCTCCTGACACCTTGACACTTTTGCCTGACCCGGATACACCCTGCCAGGCGCACTCCGCTCCTGATGTAGCCCTGAGGGAGCAGGTCATGCACGAAGATCTCGATGCCATCACAAAGCACGGTGTCTAGAAGAGTGTGGATCTTCCAGCGGGTCACAAGACCATTGCTTCACGTTGGGTGTACAGGCGCAAGCCCAAGCCGGATGGCGTCATGGAGCCCTACAAGGCTCACATGATGGCCAAAGGATTCTCTCGAGTACCTAGCATGGACTTTGATGACACTTTTTGCCCTTGTGAGTAAGTATACCAATGCAAAGGCACTGCTAAGTCAAGTGGCACAGCACGACTGGGAGCTGAATAAAACTGACTTGAACAACACATTCTTGCACGGTGGACTCAATGAGGGTTCTTCCAAGCTCAGCTGCCTGGCTTTGACGATGGTACTATTCGCTTCTGGCGTTTACAAGGCCTCCTACTAGAACCTCAACAAGAGAGGTGTCCACTGCTACCGTTGAGTGGGTGGCTACCGTTGAAATCAGGTTGACCCCGCTCTCTTTTTGAGTGACCTTTCAGCACCCTATGTTTCCATCTTGATCCATGTGAGGGATGTTTTAAATGCCTCGCTGGATTTCCAGGCTGCCCTCACTGTGAAGGACCTCATACATTCTATGTATAAGATAAAGTATCTCTACCCTTCTTGCGTCTAGTGGGGCATTAGATTGAGCGTGACGGTCAGCATCGCATGCTCATAATGCATCAAGCCGGATATATTCGCATTGTAAGAGAGCGGTTTCTAGACCTGCAGGCTGCCGTTCCCCACGTATTCAAGTCAATGACGCCTGTTGGGCACTGGCTTCTGAATACGGACAATCCTGCATGATTGGGGCAATTAGTGGACATGACGACCCTTCTCCGATGTTCCTTGGTACTGCCACACGTGCTCACGAACACGACTAGTATAACGTGTCACGGTGTCCTCAAGTTTGAGACGTTCATTAAAACATCAAAATAATCTGATGAGAAATTTTGTCTCTGAAGGCCCATCTTGAAGAGTCCTTTAACATAAACATTTGGTTACCACATACTGGTAATTGTTTTGCCTTTGTGTTGATAATGACTCGTGATGTGGTCGGTGGGACCACCAAGATGTAATTGCTAGCACACTGATAGCATGAAGCTATCGGCTTATATGTCGTTTCCACGGTCATAAAGTTTAGACAAAAAACCTAGACCTTGACATGATCCCAACGATGTTATACTTTGTTTGCAAAAAACTATGAGATCATCACAAAACTCAGGAACTCCATTAGTAGGAAAGGAGTATGACCTCTTCTCCATAAGATGGAATATTCATATACCCTACTGCCTGGTGATTTTGGTTATTTAGCAGGCATGAATTTCGTAGTATGTGATTTCGGTGTCGGGTTTTTATCATGGGTGCCTCTTTAAATTCGTTGAAAATGCCATGATGTCTGTTTAAATTCGGCGACGGGTCCGTGTCAGTTTCTTCATTCGGCGAAAGGGAGTGGTCGTTCCACGGATGGGGGCCGTCGTGTCAGGATTGCACGCGTCGTCCTTCGTCAACGGCAACGCGGGAAACCGTGTTCGGCTGCAACGGCCAATCACGCCACAGATGTTGGCATGTAGGGATAAAGGCGGGGAACATACGCCCATGTGGTGCAGTCTACCCAGCAAATCGTCATCCACTTTTTGCAGTCGACACTCCGGTACGATGGACCGCTATCTGCAGAAGGTCTCGCCCGAAGAGCGCGCACGTCGCATCATGCATGCTACTCGTCAAGGTCCTGCTACTCGTACGCCACCACCACGCCGACCAGTTGGGAGGCCGTGCAAGCCTGTCACGCTGTCGGTTGACAACACCGAGGAACCACGCATGCCGGTGCATGACCATTTGACGTACGTTGACCGCAGGGACAGTGTGTTTCCTCCAACGCCCCTTTCTCTCCCGTCGACCATTCCTCTTGTATGGTGCCAGGTGATGTCCACCGGTGGCTCTCACTCCACCGTTAACTGCACCATGACCACCCGGTCGTGTCCTCCAAGGAAGACTTAGAACTACAGCCCAGGTGCTGAATCTTCTGGCACTGCGGACATCAAGGGAAGCTCTCCACCCCCTCAGAGGCGTCGTCCAACTACGACTGAAAGAGGCAAGGCTCCCGCCACGTCGCCAGTCAAGCGCCCAAAGCACGAGCCTCCACAAACAAGGCTCCGTACAGGGGCGTTGTTCATCAACGACTCTAAACTCGACAACGTGAAGAACAGCAATGGACACGGCAACATCAGCGACAGCAACAGCAGCGGCAGTCACAGCATCTACAAAAAGGAAACCTCATCCTCCACGTCCAACGGTCAGGACAGCGACAACTCCACCGATACAGAGTGCCTTGCCCTCCAGGTCATGTCGAAGACGACAACCGCCGATACTAGCGGATCGTCGGCTGGTTCTGCCTCTCGCAAGAGAGGCAAATATGCTAACTGGTTTGGTTCGGGGCATTTCCGAACCATTTACCCTACTGATCCTTGATTTCGATGTTAATGTTTTTCGGGCTCGTCGAATTTGAACGAATTCTTTCGTTTCGCCGAAATCAAGGGATCACCAATTTATTCATAAAGTGCAATAATCGAATTCAAGGGTTCATGCAGAAAATTTGGGACACCAGGTTCAAAGTGCCATGTAGTTGGGTAAGAATGTGTTTTTCTTTGGGAAAAAAAGAGAGAAAGGACTTCGACGAGCAGCGTTCGCCTCCACGAGCGCGAACGTTCAAACGCGAAAAATTCCTCGCGTTTAAACGCGAGAAGTGGGGAAGCGGGGCAGCGGGGCAGCGAGAGAGCGGGGGAACTGCTCTCCCGCTCTCCCGCTGCCCCGTTGCGCCGCTGTCCCGTTGCCCCGGTGCTCCACTGCCCCGCTGCCCTGCTGCCCCACTGCCTCGCTGCCCCTCTGTAGTGCGGGCCCACTGTCCTGCTGCCACGCTGCAATGCTCACGTTTCGCCTCGCCTCGTCGCTGCCACGTCGGCCCGCGACAGCCTCGCGAGCAAACGGGGCACCAACGCCGAATTCAAGGAACATCGAGAGGTTGAACTCGGCCACTCGCCGAATTCAAGGGTCCACCTAGTGAATTTTGGACGAAATTAACAACCCACCAAATTAAATTGAACCCGGTAAAAATTGAACGAAATGAAGGATCACGAAATTCACAAAAATCTGGTCTTTGAAATTAAGGATCACTAGGGTACCAGGCGTACAAAACGCAGCCATCCGCGTACGCAACTGTGCAGCATCTACGTCGCACGTTCCGCACATCGGATGGCTACTATGTGTTCGACCGACTTGCGGCGAGCATAGTGGTGGGGTGGTTCGTGGAGGGCACAAAATTTGTAAAAAAGCAGTACGAGGATGCTGTCCTGGCGTCTATAGCGGCCGCACCATCAGCTCCAATGAGCAACAAGAAGCGTAAGCACGGCTGCAAGGGGAAAAGTTCCTGGATCGCTTCCCAACCGGCCATCATGCAGGAGATCAAGAAAGTGCTGGCGGGAGACGAAGCAGTTGGCGTGGCGCTGAATAGCAAAACTGTGCGGCAGCAAGTGCGGGGGATCATCGCGCTCTATGCACTCGATGAGCTCGAGCGCATGGGGCTGAAGGCGTTCTGCAGATCATGGGTGCGCTCCTTCATCTCTCGTGAACTTGGATGGTCATGGCGTGCTGGAACCACGGCTGCAGAAAAAGGTGCCCGCCGATTGGGAGGAGCAAGTGCTCACATTCCACCGGCGAGCATCCTGCATGGTGACGCTATACGGCATAAAGCCGTTTTTGGTCATCAACACCGACCACACGTCGGTCCAGCTGATGCCAGCATGTGGACACACATGCGCTCCTACCGGAAGCGACGACGTCGGCATCCTTGGTCTCGAGGATAAACGGTGCATCACGGCTGTCGTCACCAGCTCCATGACCGGTGCTCCCCATGCAATTGATTTTCAGGGGCAAAACCACGCGATGCCTGTCGGGGGGTGAAAACACCACCAGACTGGTGGAGTGCGGGTAGAACCTGACGTTCATGCCGATGCAGTGGGCGAACTCGGACATCACGCGTGAGTGGGTCCGCGCTATTGTCGTGCCGTACTGTAAACGCACGTGCGCCGCCCTCAAAGTAAAGGAGGGAGAGGCTGTCATCATGCTCGTCCTGGACACGTGGCGGCCTCAGTGCAGTGCGACCTTCCAAGAGTGGCTGACAACAAATTTTCCATACATGCGTACAATGTACATCCCAGCGGGATGCACACCAAAGGCGCAACCGGCGGACATAGGCATCATGCGTCCGCTGAAAAAAAAGCTTGAAGAACTGTTTGCAGAGTGGGGTTCCGAGCGGATACGCATGGGGGAGAGCACGGGCGTTGGGATGAAGGTCATGAAGGATGCAGCATGCTCGTGGTTTTATGATGCATGGATGTACCTGCAAGATGCCGAGCCACTAGTGAAAAATGCGTGGGCCAGGTCAAACTTCCCCAAGGTTTTCGACCCCATTTTCCAGCGGGCAGCAGCACAATACGCTGGAAAATTGCTTTCCCACTCCGATGAGGCCGAGGAGGAGGACGTCGTCGTGTAGTGTCTTTGATGAAGTCATTTTGTCCTTTCCACTGTACGCACGTATGTCCCCCTCTCGCTTTGTGTATTGTGCTTTGCCGAATTTGAACATCTCGCAAGTTTGGCACAAAATGACCACAAATAATCACTGACTAGAACACGTAATGACATAGAACATCATAGAATACCCTACAATGAAAAGCGCATAGTAACTGTTTAAATTCGATTACTGACTTCCTTAATTAATTTGATTCCTGTATGAATTCGTTGAAATGTTGAATTCGGCGAAATTCGACAGCCAAAAGAATAGTTAAGATCAAAATCACCAAGTAGTAGGGTAAGTGTTCATGAAATCATGTCATCAACATCGGTTCAAGCAATTTTATCTATCAACGCCCATGACATGTTCACTCATCGAGTGATAGCAGACTAAATGTCTCGCCTTCAAATGTTTTTCCCATCAACATTCGATCGATCTTGCTTTACGCCAGAAAGTGACCCTTGCAAACTTCAACCACCGCACTACGGCATCTTAAATTGCTGAGGATCCATAGAAGATTCTTCATTCTCTCCGACCTCAACTGAAAACCCCCACTGACAATTAATCTTGCATTGTGAACAGGGTTGTCGGTACACTCATGTTTATTTCTATTGTCTGTATTAGTCGGGTGCCACGATTTGTATCCATCACTCATCAAGTGATAGGGTGTCCATGGTTTTTCCATTGAGAGTTTATTCAATGGTATCATCCTTGACCAGTTCAATCACGGACCAATGTTTGCATCGACCATGACTACTGATGCACAGAACATCCGCAAGGTACTAATGCATCTAGTATACACAATGTACGAGTAGCATGATGTCAGTTCTCTAGGATTAGAGTCGGTGTGCCAACATTCTATGTCTATTCAATTACACAGTTATGACACGGACTTAGTCATCAAATAATCACGTTTGCCTTTTAACATCGTAGCACACTGGGACGTGCGACTATTGTAGAACACGTCATGCATCCACCAAACCACTTGTTTGGTGAAATGGTGTCGTCATTTTAACCAAAAAATCAGCTGATATCGTCATCATTATCAAACAGCACAAAACGGTTGTGATCATATGTTTATCCAACTTGTCCATAACCTGATGTCGTGGTCAACGCACCAAGAGTTAGTGGATGAGGTTTTTGTTCATATCGTGCACGGTTTGCATGTAGGTCGTGTACCTTATTTCACGTGGCTGAAGTATAAATGCACGAATTGCATATCACGCTCCATCAAAAAGAGAGTTGATCTGGCACTTGGTCATGCGTGCTGACCTCTTGCGGTCATGCAAGCCGTACATGCTTTGGAAGTGGTGGTAAACCAACTGGGATTTTGTAGCATGTTCCATGTACGGATATGGGGGAGTTCATTCGTCTTAACCATGGTACAAATTTGAGGAAATTGTCCTCATCACACATGTGATTTATCTATTTAAACTTGGTTTGTTCTTCTTTCAAAAGTACATCTTCAGACTGCTACCAGTAGGGCAAAGCTCTTCACTTCCAATGGTTGTCACTCTCGGTGACGACCGAGATCATTGTGTTTTTGTTATACCGTTCAGGAATTCATCAGATCACCACAGTCATCTGTGGTTGTTTCTAGTCATACTTGTTGGTTCTCTACTTGAAGACTTCGACAGTTTGACCATCCTTGACTTTGTTGAGATGCCTTACAAATGTCAGGCGACGTGTTTTTGGCGCTTCATGAAGTGTGCTTGATGCACTTGTCCGTAGAACCACTCTGCGCACAGTTCATATGCTTTTATTTGGTGGTCTACTGTAAGCTAACACGACTAGGTAAAGAGTTGGCTAGTTCTTGCTAGTGGATGGAATGGGCTGCAATTGGCACCCATGGTATCGGTGCCATCGGCATCCTATAACATGTATTGTACCGTCGACATTAGCATAGCTTGTCCGACCGGAACTCATAGCCATAGTGCGTTCAGCACCCATGTCAAAAGATCAACCCGTGGCTTTTATCGATTGCGCAATCGGCGTTTATGAGAATGGTGCATTCAGTACTCGCGTCATCGTCTTAACCAAAGCACTTGTCGTCCATGCATTCAACATCGTGGTAATCGTGCGTTTGGCACTTGGTGAATGCTACAATTGTTTTTTCCATGTTGGTCATATTCCAGGTGCAACCAGCACTTGTCAATTGACCATCGTGTGTGGATTTCCACTATCACGTGTGTGTTGAGTGTGATCGGCACTCACACTCTTGTTTTTTGGAAATCCACTCATGAAAGACTTACCCAGCATCCTTGGTAAAATCATTCTCGTACATACGCAATCCGCATTTGGTTTTGTCATGTCTCCGTAGACCATAAGCAGTGCGTTCGGCACTAGCATCACGGATGCTTTCGGTATCCATGATTGAAGGGCACCTGGCAAATGTTCAGTGGTTTGTACACACAACACTGAAAAAAGTTTTGCAACCAGCACTTGTACATTTATCCGTAGTGCAATCGGCAATTATGTCAATGATGTAGTTGACGCACGTGTAACCGTTCAATCAACACTCGTTTGTGTTGTCCACACATTTTGCATTGTTGTCGAGGTGTATGTGAGTTGGTGAGTTGTCAAATGGTCACAACACGTAGGGTGCATTTTCTTATCATTTGGAGTCAAGAATTTGTCTCAATTTATGTCACTGCCATGATTTTACAACCCGGTGTACACCGTAGTGGCTCTTTTACAAAAACATAATTTATTTCGTGCATGTTCGACCTGTGTTAAGTCGTGTCGTGGCTTTGAAAGGTCAGCCCTTCTGGGTTTTCTCACATAATACCCCAAACTTTGAGGCAAATCCACAAAACATTAAGCAAAGTCGGTGCTAAATTTCTTCTATAAAAATATTTTCAAGAGATTTCTGTTCATGACATGGAAGAATGTCGGTTTTCCTCCTTTTTGTACTTTGGAACGAAAGAGAAAAAGAAAATGAGGACTGTTGATTTTTGAAAGAGCTCAGAAGAGCTTGTAGACTTTAACTTCAAAACCCATGGCTCACTTGATACACAATTGGGTTCAACCATTAAAGTTTCACCGTTTCAAACGCTTTCAAAAACAGAATAATCCCTTTCACCCGTGTTTTGAGCGTGGTCCTGCCCAATTACCCACTTTCCTCACGGAAAATATAGGTTATCCACTCATTTTAACGACTTACCACCTTGACAAAAAAACATGAATAGTAACTAATTGTGACTCCGGTGCCCAGTTTTGACAAATCGTGAACGAAACCCCGGTGATTTTTGCGTGTTTCTGAAATAGTGGGTAGTGTATGAATAACTTTTCATGATTCTATCGATTTGTCATTGTTTTTGTTTCCTTCTTGTTTTGCGTGCAGTGTGACGACAAAGAGAACAGGATAAGTGTAATGCTCTAATATCTATACTCAACATTGAAGCATGTGCCCACCCTTTGCCGATGACTATCACTGGGGGTTTTGTTTTGAAGTTTCTGACCGATGTCTAGTCCAATACGTGCCGACTTTGCATCGTCATGCCCGGTCGTGCAAGCAACCGCGTTGGAGCATGATAAAGCGGTGCTGCTACAGTTTGTTCCACACAACGCACAACTGCACGATGCATTATGCACGCCAGGCGTCGGTTACGTGCGACCTAGTAGGTGTCTATTTGCTGTGTACTTGACCTTGCAAGATGAGTTGCACTGTTGTCCTATTATCAGGTAACTTGAGGCTTCTTTATAGCAATAAAAAGCTTCCTCAGTTTTCCAATAATCATACGATCCTCTATTTACATCGGGCCTGAAAGAAACACTGCAAGGTATTTTCTTGGCTGTTACGAGAGACAATAGATTTTCCTATCGGACAGTCATTTGCAAACGTAAAGTTTCTACTTCAAATCACGAAATATGTCGTACATAATTGAATGCTGTACTTCTCTTCAAAAATGTTCCTGGACGAGTGTTGTACAATAGTTTTACATACATCAGTTTTACAAACATTTGTCTCTTGGTAAACATGCCTTATCATTGTTCGTAGGATCATGTGATCCAATAGCTCTAGGTTTTTCTTCCTTGTTTGATCCACTTCGTAGAGACAACCTAGCTTGAGTAAGAAAACAATATTCGGGGAAGACTTCATTGGTGTTGCTTCAGCTCTTTCGGCGTGCGCTGGACCATGCAATCGGCCACGCACAGTTTTCAGATGCTCACGTCCGTCGTACGGTGCGGAGAACAGAGGAGTGCACAACAAAGAGTGCCCCCCAACAGATCTCGACAAAGTTCCGCTCATTACCAATTTCTTATCTTGCAGAGCGCACACGACATCGCATGCTCAAAGCGAGGCCTCTTTCTTTCCCATTGCAGTCATCCACAAACAATGGAGAAAATAAATCAAAAGGAGGATTGGGAGTTTGATCCTTCATTCAACGTTTGTCGAGGAAGTGTGCTTCTAAGAGAATTTTCCACCGGATAAGTGAGAGACATAACGAGTGACATCTCACAATTTCGTAACGCGACATCAATGATTCAACTACATGAACAAAAGCAAGCCCTATCGAATACCTTAGCATTCTATTGAATGCACAAAACGATTCATGCATGGCCAAGACCCAAGCTGCGTTTCGCAGTGCATCAGTCAGTATTGATTGATGTACTTTCTTTTTAACGATTCTCGTTGTTTTGCACCGAGATCAATCTCCGCGCTCAATGATAAAAAATGTAGCATTACAAAGTATGATTTTGACAGAAGCCAGGTCGATGAGCCCGCTCCTCGAAAGGTGCAAGAAAAAGATCTAACTCAACATAGTTGTTCCGCCGGCAAAAACAAAATTGAAACACTCCAAACTTCCGATCATATCATCGGACGACCAAAGCCTTACCAATATCAAATTAACATTCTTATCGACAACTAATGGTGATAGAAGGAACATCAAAGAGGTAGAAGAAAGTTTGATAAATATGACATAAAGCACGTATAAAAATTTAATATCATGCATCTTCTTTTTCCTACGGTTTTGGTTTTTCCACAAACCGTGATGTTTGTTTGTACATGTCTCGGGCCACCACCTAAGGATTTTAGTGGGTATCCTAGCCATGTCTGGTAGAGTGGGGACCGGATGCACATTTTTTCAAACTTTGGACACAGCGTACTTGTTAGGAAATACGGGGAAGGTGTGGACCCTCCTGAAAAAAAGTGGGCAATCGAGTCCTCTTTACTACGGAGTTGGTATTTCTCAAATCATATACTCAAGTGTGGGTAACCTGCGCATAACGTTTTCTGAATATGGATTAAAAGGGATCAGCCCCTTTTTAAAGGAGTTAACGTAGAATTCCTCAACTTGATGATTCATGAAAAATGGAAAGAATTTTAGCACGTAAAGTGTCCTTTTTTCGTTTGATGCTTGGGATCGTCCAAGCGTCACCCGGTGGGGTACTGGGATAGTTATTGGTCTTCCCATTTTCCATGCACAGAAAAACATTAGAAAACAATATCTGAGAAATTCTAAGAATAGCGTGAAGCTCAGCTTATGCTTCTTGTCGCTTTTTGCGCTGGTCAAAACCGGGTTCAAATGTCAATTCATTCCTTGTTGCCGTGGGCCAGCCATCATGCCTGGGAAGACAAAAAATGGGCATTACATCTACACAGATCAAACACTCCACCTCTCTATCATGCGAATGAGATGCACCATTTGCGCCAATCATGCACGTTCTTCTATTTTCAAAGATATCAGTCGACATACGGAGTTTTCTGGCGGGCCATCACCTCCGCCAGACGTGGAAAGAGGGAGGAAACTTCCTCCTCTCGTCTCCAACTCATGGCTGCTGGCCTGGAGATGGGTGCTCCCCTCTGAGCCCCTATGGCGCAGTCGACGTCTTGGGGAAGTGGGGGGGAGTGGGGGGACTCTCTTCTTACTTTCCCCTTGGTGCCGTCCGCATGATGGACGAGGGAGGGGGGGGACTCTCCCCTCACCCGCCCCCCTTGGCACCATCCGCGCCATGGAAGGGAGGGGGGGGACTCTCCCTTCACCAGGCCCCCTTGGCACCGACAAGGCCATGGAAGGGAGGGGGGGAGAGGGAATCCTGTCCCTCTCCTCGTCGGCACCGCCGGTGCCATTTGAAGGGGGGAGGGAGGGATTCCATCCCTCTACTCCCCTTCGGTGTCATCAGTGCTATGGAAGGGGGAGAGAGAAATTCTTGTCCCTCTCTTCCCCTTCGACGCTGTCGGCACCATGAAGAAGGGGGGAGGGAGGGGGTCTGTCCCTCTCCTCCCTGTCTGCGTTATCGGCGCAGTGGAGGAGGGGAGGAGAGGGACTCCCATCCCTCTCCTCCTTGGACCGTCGGCCTGCGTTAAAGAGGGGGGAGAGAGAGAATTATACCTCTTCTCCCCCTTAGGCCGTTGGCCCACCTCAGATGTAAGAGGAAGAGGGAGAACGTCTCATCTCCTCCCCCTTGCGCCGTTGGTCCACGTGAGAGAAAGGGGAGAGGGAGAACGCCCCCTCTCCTATCCTTTGGTGTGCGAGTGGATGCTCTCCAGAGATTAGGCTTTAGTGTGTGGAGAGCACAGTCGCAGCGGAATGTTAGACTTGGAGAAGTCTGGAAGCCAGAGCTGGAATATACATGTTGATTAGAATGAACTGAGTACAAGGTACTTATACAGTCCGGCCAGATAGCCCAGGCCTCAACCTACTGTTTTCCTAGCTTGTTACAACAAGCTACTTCCACTTGAACTCGGTGCCCTACTTGCACCTAACTCGTTGCTCTACATGCACCCTGTGTCTCGTGCGAGAAGTCCTTGGCCGTCGATCGTCCAGATTGATGGCCCACGCTGTCTCTCAATGAGCCGCCTCGTAGCTCGGACGTCTCTAGCTGTCACCGCGTATGTAGAATTCCAGTTAGGGCGTTCGCCATGTAGCACAGGCCACCGTGAAGTGCTGCACCCGGCACGCGGTCGCAACCACCGTTCTGCTGCCACCGTTGACCACACCCACAGTCGGAGGCTCCGCCGGGGCGAGCCCCTCAGCGGATAGCGTGTCCCACACGCTACTCGCCAAGAGGATGACCGCCATCCTCGCGTTGCGTATTTGGAATGCCGCGAGGGGGTTGCGAGCGAAACAACCTCCTAGCGCCGGCGTGACCCTCACGTCGGCGCTCGCTCGCTAGTGCGTTCGCTCCTCCTCCTTCTTGCTGCTACGAGCCAACGGGGTCGAGCCCGACATCCGACGGATTTCCGCCGGAAATCTGGAAATTGGAGAATGGCCCGAATGCCCCCAAAACCCGGGCGAGACCCTGAGTAGGCCAGGAAAAAAGAGGGCGCATCGTTACATTAACCCCCCCACGTCAGAGGCGCGACGTCCCGGAGCGCCTGAGATACTCCTGGAGAGTAGTGTTGGTACCCCCAACTATGAATTAGGCCTCTGGCTCCCAAGAGTTGTGCTCAGTCGGGTACCCCTTCCACTGGACCAAGAACTCACGCCATCATCCCCTCTGGCGGTATGCCAAAATCTTCTCCACCTCAAACTGCTCACTTCCTTCAACCTGGACAATAGGAGGTGGAGCTATCCTGCGACCCTAGAAGAAGGAGTTGGGGTCGCGATAGGCACAAAGCAGGGAGATGTGGAACACCAGATGGATGGTGTAGTGAGCCGGCAACTCCAGCTTGTATGATACAGCCAACTGCTTCTTCAGAATGCAAAACGGACCTTCCCATCGTGGCTTCAATTTGGGACTCCCAACTCCCATCAGTTGTAGGTTAGCAGAGTTCAGCATCACCTGATCTCCCACTTGGAACTCCTCCGCAAAACGATGCTTATCAGCGTGCCGCTTCTGCTGCTTCTGTGCCTTCAACAGCCGTTGCTGCACCACGTCCCAAGTGGTGGCAAACCCTTCAGCAATCGTGTGCACACCCGGAAGAGATGTTACCATAGCAAGGGCGGTTGGGCTCAGTGGCTCGTGGCCATAAACAACCTCAAACGGTGACTTTCCTGTTGATGCTGACACCACTGAGTTGTAGGCAAATTCGACCACTCCGAGCTTCTCCTCCCAACCCTCTCCATCCGAGGGGACCATGCTCTGCAACAGTTGCTCCAAAGTCTGGTTCGTGTGCTTAGTATGCCCGTCGCTCTGTGGGTTGTATGCTGTGGTCAGTTGCACCCGCGTGCCCAGCTTCTCCATGAGATCTCTCCAGAATCGCGAAGTGAACCGTGGATCGCGATCTGAAACCACCGACTGCGACACTCCATGCAGCTTGATGACATGATTGAGGAGGAGTTGAGCTGTCCCGGCAGCTGTGATACTCTCAGGATATGCGATGAAGTGTACCACCACCACCAGCACTGTGTTGTTTTACTGCTGCGTCAGAGGCAACCCGCCAATGAAGTCGAGCGAGATGACTATCCACGGCCTCTGTGGTATAGGTAATGGTTGTAGCTCCCCAGGTGGCTTGGTCCTCCACGCCTTGATGCGTTGGCATTTATCGCAGATACTCACAAACCTCTTGCAATCAGTTGCCATTGAAGACCACCAGTATTGGTGTGCCAAGGCTTTGAGCGTCCTATCGAAGCCGAAGTGACTCGAGTAGTGGGTGTCATGTGTCTCCTTTAGCAACAACTGCTTCAATGGTGCATAGTCTGACACGACAATTTTTTGCTCCTACCCCCTTCGCCTATATGTTCTATCCTACGTGGTATCTTTCAGCACACCACCCATGAACTCACTATCCACACCATAGCCGTGCTTGAACAGGCCATGCATGACTGGAGATCCCATCAGCACTGAGATGGCATTGAGGCTCAAGTCCGGCCTCCGCGACAGAGGATCTACCGAGTTCACCTACCCAGGCTTGTACTGGATCTTGTAGTCAAAACTCCCCTCAAGAAACTCCATCCAGCGAGTTTGTCGGCGGCTGAGATTTGGCTGCGTCTTCAGGTGCTTTTGGGCATAATGATTCGTGAAGACCACCCAGCGCCGCGACTCAATGTAGCACCTCCAATGCCTGAACGTAGGGATCACCGCGAGTATCTCCTTTTCATGGATTGCATAGTTCAGCTCCGCCCCTTGCAGCTTGCGAGACGCGTACACAATCGGCTGCGGTCCCTTTCCGTGATCCTGCATCAGCACCGCCCCAATGGCATAGTCTCTTGCGTCTGTTGCCATGACGTACTCCTTGGATTAATCCGGATGCACTAGGACCAAAGCATCACACATTACAGTCTTGAGATTCTCGAAGCTCTTCTTCTCTTGTTTGCCCCATTCCCACTGGTGATCCTTCCTCAGCAGTTGAGTCAGTGGTGCACCCTTTTCTGCGTACACCCGGATGAATTTCCGGCAGTAGTTGACAAACCCCATGAAGACCTAGATGTCACGCACGCACTTTGGTGTCGGGCACGGCTTCACTGCTTCCACCTTCTCTAGGTCCATGCGGAGACCCTTGCCGCTGACAATGTGCCCAAGGAATTCCACCTTTGGCTTCTCAAACTCACACTTGGAGAGCTTCGCAAACAGCTTTTCTTTCCGAAGAATGTCGAGCACCTGCCAAAGGTGTTGCTGATGCTCTTCCCGAGTTTGGGAGTAGATGAGGATGTTGTTAAGGAACACCACCATGAACTGGTCCAAGTGAGGGTGGAAGATCTTGTTCATGAGGTTCATGAACGTTGCAGGAGTGTTGGTCAACCCAAACGGCATCATGAGGTATTCAAAATGACCGTACCGCATTCGAAACACCGTCTTCTCCACATCCAGCTCAGCATTCCGGATCTGATGGTACCCAAAGTGCAAGTCAATCTTGCTGAAGTATTGCGCTCCCCTTAGCTGGTCAAACAGCTCCTCAACCCTTAGCGGCGGGTACCGATTCTTGATCGTTACGTTGTTCAGTGCGCGATAGTCCATGCCCATCCAGAGCTCCTCTGTCTTCTTCTTCACAAAGAGGACCGGTGCAGCGTAGGGTGCCACCAATGGTCTAGTGAACCCCTGTTCCGTCAGCTCCTCCAACTGCTTCTTCAGCTCACCGCGCTCGTTATCGCTCATGCGATATGCAGCCCGCACCGTTGGAGTTGCTCTCGGAACCAGATCTTTTTTATGGTCAATGTCTCGCTTTGGTGGAAAACCCTTTGGCAGCTCAGTAGTGAACACATTACTATACCCGTCTAACAACTCCCTTGATGCCTTCCAACAGCTCTGCTGTTGGTGCTTTCTACTACTCTCCCTCTTGTTGCTCTGCCTCTGCTGCCAACACTTCCACCTTTTCAGTTGTTGTCTGTTGCCGCATCCACACAAGGTACACTTGGTCCTCCTGGCGTTGACAATGCTTCAGCTGCACGTAACTCAACAGCGGTACCTTGCCTGTCTTGGAGTCCTCCTCCTCTGTCCACAATGGCATAATCATTTACTCTCCGCATTTCTTCACTTTCACCTGGGTGGGCACCCAATCCACAGCAGGATTCGACCGGTGCAGCCAGTCACACCCCAAAATGGCGTCGTAGGTGTCCATCGGGCACGTGCAAAAGTATATGTTGTACGACAGCTTGCCCAGACGGATCCTCAGAGGCTTCAGAGGCAGTCCGCACTCCAGCTCCCCTTGCACCAACTTGGCCGTAGTTGGCTTCCCGGGTAGCTGTGCAAGCCCCAACTCTTTGCAAGCTCGTTGCTGAAGAATGAGTGCGACGCGCCGAAATCCAACAATGCTTTAATCTGCCGGCGACTCTAGCGTCCCTCTCCATCNTGGCGTCGTAGGTGTCCATCGGGCACGTGCAAAGGAATACCTTGTACGACAGCTTGCCCAGACGGATCCTCAGAGGCTTCAGAGGCAGTCCGCACTCCAGCTCCCCTTGCACCAACTTGGCCGTAGTTGGCTTCCCGGGTAGCTGTGCAAGCCCCAACTCTTTGCAAGCTCGTTGCTGAAGAATGAGTGCGACGCGCCGAAATCCAACAATGCTTTAATCTGCCGGCAACTCTGGCACCCCTCTCCATCCGCAGAACCAGCCGATAAGATTTCGACTTTCAGGAGGATCCCCGGAACGCTCCCGCTTCCTTCGCTCCTCGGCAATACACTCGACAGTTCCCTATTTGTTGAAGGACTTCCGGGACTAGTGTTTGCTGATGTGGACAAAGCTTTCCCAGCAGTTGGTCGTCCGCCACTCATTGCCGGTTGCCGTTTCCCTGCTGCTTCTTCTTACAGTCCTTCTTGTGGTGCCGAGGCTTCCCAAAGATCCAACAATGACCACCACACGGCTTACTCTGCTACTGGCCTCCTTGCACTGCGTTGATCTCCATGGGGTCGGTTTGTTGGTGCTGTGCTCGACGCTGATAATTCTCCTACTTCTCACGGAAATCCCCTCGATGGTAGCGTAGCGCGTCAACTCGCTCAGCAGTAGCCACCATTGCCTAGAACTCCGTTTTTTCAGTGAGTGCTAGCGTGCGCTGAAGCTTCGCCTTCAGGCCGTCATGGTACTTGTCTGCCATCTCCGGCTCGCTCATGTCGTTGATCTTTGAGCACAACGCCAAGAAACGGCATTTGTACTCCTGCACCAAGCCAATCTACTTCAACTACTTAAGCTTGTTGTGTGCGACCATGGAGGCGTTCATGAGATCAAATCGATCTCTGATGGCTTGCTCAAACTACTCCCATGTCGTCGGCACGCAAGCTTCAGCTTGCCTCGCGCCTGGCTGCCACAACACGGCATGTTGCACAGCTGCGTTTCCACCTCCACCTCGAGTGGCCAGCATATTGAGCTGCCTCCACCACTCCAATGCTACTCTGCGTAGCAGTGTCATCACGAATGACAGACGCACATCATCGTCCTCTGGAGGGTGACCCAGGGCCCCAAAGTAGCTGTTCATCGCGAACAACTAGGTCTGAACGCTCACTCCCTTGACAGAGGGATTGAACGGTTCCGGAGCCTTTGGCTTTGGTCTTGGCGGACTCCTTGGCCGGGCCGCCCCAACCTGTCCAGCGCCACTCCCATCCTGCAGGTCAGCCATCTGCCGATTGAGTTACTTATTCTCCAGCTTGAGGGCTCCCATCTGCTCTACGATCTGCTGCAGGGCCTGCTCCACGGCCCTTGATGACCTTTAGCGGATGGAGATCCTTTGAGAAAACTTGGCAGCGTTTTGGCAGCAATCGAAAATTCTCCACGAGCAATTCGGCAGTCCGGGATGAGAATCTGACGTCTTTGAAGTGCGTAGGAGTCACCCGTTGTCTCCCGCGTGCACACAATAGGCCGTGTGGACACTCTATAAACATAGGAAATTTTCCAGAGCTTGGCTCGTGCGTTGGCTTCGAAGTCTGGTCCAGCAATCTCCCTCCTGATCAGCCTCGACGTTGTCCGGCGTACTCCGTGCCTTCGCTCCTTGAACTTGGCGAGCTCCGGCAACGCTTCCGCCCACCGTGTGGCTTTGACTCTGATACCAGATGTGAGAGTGGGTGCTCTCTGGAGATTAGGCTTTAGTGTGTGCAGAGCACAGTCGTAGCAAAAAGTTAGACTCGGAGAAGTTTGGAAGCCAGAGCTAGAAAATACAGGTTAATTAGAATGAACTGAGTACAGGGTGTTTATACAGTTCGGCCGGCTAGCCCAGGCCTCAACCTACTACTTTCCTAGCTTGCTACAACAAGCTACTTGTACCTAGACTTGGTGCCCTACTTGGTGCTCTACATGCATCCCGTGCCTTATGCGAGAAGTCTTCGGCCGTTGATCGTCCAGATCGATGGTCCACATTGTCCCTCGGCGAGCCGCCTCGTAGCTCGGACATCTCCGGCTATCACTGTGTATGTAGAATATTGGTGAGGGTGGTCGCCGCGTAGCACATGCCACCGCAAAGTGCTACAACCGGCACGCGATTGCAGCCACCATTCTGCTTCCGCCGTTGACCGCGCCCGCTGTCGGAGGCTCCGCCGGGGCGAGCCCCTCGGTGGATAGCGTGTCCCACACGCTACTCACCGAGAGGATTACCGCCATCCTCGCGTGACGTGTTCGGAACGCCACGAGGGGGTTGCAAGCGAAACAACCCCCTATCACCAGCGTGACCCTGAGGTCGGCGCTCGCTCGCTACTGTGCTTGCTCCTCCTCCTTCTCGTTGCAATGAGCCGACGGGGTCGAGCCCGACCTCCGACGGATTTCCCCCGGGAATCTGGAAATCGGAAAATGGCTCGAATGCCCCCAAAACCGGGGTGAGACCCCGAGTATGCCAGAAAAAAGAGGGTGCATTGTTACATGTGGGCACTCACTCCACATCAGAAGGGGGGGAAAGGAGAACGTCTCTCCTCCCCCTTGGGCCTTTGGCCCGTGAGAGAGAGAGAGAGAGAGAGAGAGAGAGAGAGAGAGAGAGAGAGAGAGAGAGAGGAGAGGAGAGGAGAGGAGAGGGGGAA
>SZWC01020476.1:1756-23329 GCA_023375785.1 Penium margaritaceum
ACACACACACACACACACACACACACATACACACATATATACACACACAAACGTGTATACATGTATGTAAATGTATCCTAATGGCTTGCCACATCAAAATGTTAATAACAAATCAATCTAGAAATGGATTCATACCTTTTTCATGATTCCTTTAAGAGGGCTTTATATGTGGATAAAAGGAAATCGTGTAGTGAAACAAATACCCTTCGCAAATTTACTACTACAAAGTGAAGATTAAAGAATGTAAAAAATAAAACGCCACATTTGGTGAAAAGAAACCCATGAACACTTCAAAAATGATGGGCTTGTGTTTCGAATACAAATCCTAAAACATAAAACTTTCCTCGATTTCATGGAATAAATATGATTATATTCTCTCTACCAAAAAACCTATGGATCGAGTATATAGTGTTTTATTTGTGAAATAGCTTCACTGAAATAAATGTGAGAGTTGAGATTGAATCTAGAATAGAGTTTTTTCTTAGTTACTTGTTTGCCACTACCCTAGGATATGTTAACATCAAGGCATAGATTCGTGTTGCAGTGATTTAACTCATTAAGCTTTGAATGATATTGATATGATTTTGAATGCATAGACATGAAGAATTTACAACATTATAAGTGACAAAAATTGTGTACATGTTGAGATTCCATAACGTGTCACATCAACGTGACATTTTGTTTCAAATGCAATATGATGTAGTACGTTTTAAAAACCATACTTCTAAATCTGTGAAATATGCAAACTTTTGACAATTCATAAGAACCAATAAGCTAGAAATCAATTAGAAACAAACACAATTTGATCAAACATGATGAATATCATGATTCTTGCATGAAGATATTCAAATGAATTTTGGCACAAGAATTCATCTCGTCGATTATGTCATGAATCTTGGGTTTTTGGAGCGTGTAGTTATGAAGTCATCACGTCCTCTAATGTTGCATGGGTTCTTTACTGCTACCCACGATCTATGTGCCCCAAAACATAATCCTTATTTCAATGTGAAAGTAGACGATAAAGATTGAAGTTGTTGTTGAAATGACTATCAAGTAGAAGTATAGTATAGGGGAACAACGCAAAATCACAACTGAATGCTTTGATACAATGTATCCCATCCAAGGGTGAGACAAATTTTTAGGCCATCAATGAGATTGTTCCAAGAGTCTTAGCAGAATTGAAGTAGGTTCTGGTGAAATGACCTCGGTGTTGCTCGGGCACACTCCTCTCCATGCTTAAGCAAGTATCAGATTGACCTAGCTGTGATGGGACTAATGACCGTCCAATCCAATTCAGCAAAGTGTTGGGAGGCTTACAAGGTTGATAAAGGGGATCTTACACATAGTCCTTCCACACTTGATTAGAAGCACACAGCAGAGCTGATGACAAACATTACTATTGAGATCAACGCATGAATACAGCCCTTGGCTTACAGATGAGAAACGTCTCAAGAATAAGCTCTAACAAGGCTTCCTTTTGGTCTTGGACATACTGTGGCCTCCTCTCCGAGGTATTCGGAAATTCTCGTACTCAACCTATTGAAGCTGACAAGCTGTGGGGTTGACATGGGTCTCCTATGGAGAGAACATCTATGAAGTCTTGGTCTATGGCATTTTGTGTCAAAGGAGGAATTTTCATGTAAGTACTGAATTGATTTTTGGTTGGAGTTGGTGGTTAGAGTTACAAGACAAAATGATTCTAGTAGGTATTCTATTATGATGCTATTGAATTAACCTGATGCTCAATGCCTGAAGGAAATGCTTTAAGACAAGGTAATAACTTTCTTCTTAAGTAATGTTCCATCTCCATACTACAGAGACTTCTTTTAAGGAAGCTTCCACTTGATAGTGGTCCCAGCTTTTGAGTTGTTTTTTTAAGCGCTAACGCAAGGCAGTCTTCGCTTTTGGCCTAGCATGTTGTTTGTGAGTTGTGCATGCATTAATGTTGAGTGGTCCCCACTCGAGGCCTTGCATGATAATTCTAATCATTTGGATGCGTCCACTCATGCAGGGCGATATTAGTTGCCAAGTGAGGTGTAGCTCCATTTTGAAAAGACCTAGCTCAATAACCATTGATGCTTAGTTGCATTGCAAAGTTGTTGACCAAGCGAGGTCTAGAGGCATGCACAAGCATGTTGTGCATGTAGGCCACAAGGATCTAAGCCTTTTTTCCCTATATGGCCAAGATGCCAAAGATAAGTGTGGCCTGTAAGGTAAAAGATTTTTGGTAAAGCAGCTACCGAGCATTAAAAAAAAAATCCGTAGAATCACATACTAACCTTCAATTGAGGTGAAATATGCAAGTGAAAACACAAATTGAAACATTCAATATTGAAATTGAAAGGGCTTGTTTTCAAATTTTGTTCAGGTTGCCGTCTAGTTGGAGCAGATTGGTTGGAAGAAAAAAGATTTGGTGTGGTTGGGATCACTTGCTGACTCACCATTAGTGTCGTTTCATGGAAAGCACCCCCCACACACAATTCTATTATGGCTGAGTTGTGTTTTAGAAGGTTCTAGACGCTTCTATTTGCGAGGTGCTTCCAAGGGGTCACTATTGCTAAAAACCACCTGCTTGAACTACAATCATCCTACAGCCACCCTTTGTAGAGGGGTATAATACCTCACCTTAAGGCTATGTCCAGTGATGCCATAGCTTTTTGCTCTTGGAACTTCCTTTGAGGATACTACTATGCTAATTCTCCCACTTCCTCCATCCAAAGTCAACTCCTTAGGCTTGAATTCGCCATGGCTAAGGTACATGGTACTCCCACTCTTGTTCTTAAACCATTCGCGATCCTTTTGCAACCGTTGTGCACTTCCTAGGCGTCATTCGCAAGAAAAAGGAATTTTGATCATCATTGTTGCCATTATGGATAGATTTTAATCTGATGTTGTGCAGGTGGGTTCTTCTTGTTATTGCTAGCATTTACTCTGGCTACTTTAGTTGGGCTCTCGACCATAGTCCCTTGGCATACTGTTCTTCATCCTCTCATCTACAACGTGTTGCCTACGTGAAGCTGCGCTGTTCGCTGAACTGTTCGCTTGCTCCATCAGCCATAACCTTTGCCAATAGTGTTGCTATCAGGGCTTGGCAATCTGCCACTTCTTTTGTCTTATTTGTTTTTTCTGTGAGCTAATGTCATGCTCGCATATCCTTGGTCTGCCTCCCTATGGTCATTGAAGTGGAAATTTGCCGCTTTCACATCACGGCTAGGCTTTGCAGTGATCGTGCTTGCTGTTGCGTCAGGCCTTCGGCCGAAATCGCCATCGGTGCAAGCTAGTGCAGTGCCCAATGCGGAATTCACCCTCCCCCCTTGCTCTAAGCATCCCTTCCTGGCCCCACGTTTGCTTGCAAGATAAAATTCTCTTTTTGTAAGATTTTTTCTGGTGGTTCTCTTCTTCTTTTGTAACTTGTGTAGTATTGCTCGACTACTAGGGATTTGCCGTTATTGTAGATTTGCAGCCGCTTTCAAGTGCCACTCCAACATTTTTTTTATCTCTTTCTTAGTATTGTTGCTCGCAACTTGTTGTTAGGAAACTCATCGAGGTCACCGAAGTGGTTTTGGTCTCATTTTGTTAACAATGGTGGTGACTTCCACTTTATGAAGGTTATGACAAGACCTACCACGACGAGGATTAAAGCAGTTTGGTGAAACTACTAATGGTTGCTTTATAAACTATTACCACTGCTTCACAGGTGCATCCACAAAAAATGAATAAGGGTCCATGGTGGTGAGAAGTAAACTCGCTCTTTGATCCCTTTACTTGGGGTGAGGGAAACACAAAAATAGTTTTCAAAAAATTTCAAAACAGAAATTTCATTAGGACATCTTTTTCAACCATCATGCGTCCTATAAAGACATGAAATACCTCGCTTTCTTAGCAATTCATCCGTTGTCGATGCTGGGTTTTGCTTCCACCTTTTTAAACGTGGCACAAATAAGGTCCACTTATAGCTCCAACGCTCATGACGGACGACCTTAGTCACATACCTCGTGATGTTGACGTTCCAAGACGTCACACTCCTCTCCACTTTGAGATGTGTTTGGTGTTGTGCTGCTGCTATGGTGGCTACTCCTTGACTTGTAGCTGTCAAGTACGCTAATTAAGGAATGAGATTTTTGGTTTTGAGGATCATGCTTCCTCCTTTAGCAATTCTTCCTTTGAGGTGGAAATCTGAGGATGATATCTTTGTCAACTTTACAGGTCCAGACTATTCTTTGTTTTTCTTTGACACCTTTTTCCTCCACCTACTATCTTGGTAAGATCTTGTATGGAGTGTTATTTCCTCATTACTATACCGGATGGGCTAAATGCTTGTACTTGTCATCTCGATAGGACTTTGACATGGAGTGCCACCACGCCTATTCTACATGCCACCTCTCACGTGGTGGGCTTACAGCCTCTAAGAGCCGATTGCTAGAATGCATGCAACTTAAATGGCTTGGCTAACACCTTTTCTTTCCCTCCCTTTGACTAAAGAATCTCTTTGTTATTGCTTTGACATATGAATCTGGTACCTGTACTTTCACGGTTGCTTGAGCTACGATGGATGCCGATGTGCTCTTGTGTTCTTGTGTTCTTTAATTCGGATTATTGCAGTTACTTTGCAGTAAGTTGAGGCCACGTACCATGTAGAATTCATCCTCTATAGGTGTTGCTGTGGCCAAATCTAGAGTTGGAGTAATTTGCTCTTGCTTTTTGGATTTTTAGTGAAGACGTTTTCCCTTTTGTTGTGTATTCCCTCTAGATTCACACATGCTTCTTATCTTTGAGAAAGAACATGATGGTGTGCATCACACATTATTAATTTAGTTTTCTCTTTGTGTTGTGAAACCCACTACACTTGTGCTACTTCTACACTTGCCAGTACCAACGTTGCAACCAAATGGTGCTTTTGGATTTCTCCTTTTTTGTGGTAGACGCTCCCCTTTATATTTCCTTTTTTTATGCGATGATGCTCGTTGGGTGTCATGGAACATGATTTGCGGTTGTAAAAAGCACATGTGAGACTACAAACAAGCGTCTCTGCCTTGGTGCACTTGTCACTACTACACTGAAGATGCTACAAAATTCCATTGTTGCCAACCAATTGGTTTCTTTTGTGTCATTGTTGTGTCGATCCAATCCTAGCTTATGAGCTCATTATTTGAGCTCTTACATGCTTGTGGCTCCATACATAAGTGCTTGAGACATGTGTATCTCAACCATTTTGCTACACCATCAGTATCCTATTTTGTGAATGTCTTCTTTTTGATGTAGTATAAGAACTCCATCGTGGTTCTGAAGCTACTATTGTGCCTTGGTCAACTTGAGTGGAGAGACGACCAACTTTGCAAACACTATTGCCGTCGCCATGAAGAAAGGTCGTCATCGTCCATGATTTTGTTGCTTGTTGTCACCAGGCTGTTGATGAATGTCTGGATCCTTGGTTATAACTCCACCCTCCATGAGTTGTTACATGTTGACTCCTTGCCTTAGCCAAACACCAACATGAGTTTTGATGATTGTTACCTTGGTTCTTATTCACTACATAGTGCATGTAGCAATAGTGACCCTCGTGAT
Source organism: Penium margaritaceum (assembly GCA_023375785.1). Lineage (NCBI taxonomy): Eukaryota > Viridiplantae > Streptophyta > Zygnematophyceae > Desmidiales > Peniaceae > Penium > Penium margaritaceum. The sequence goes on from SZWC01020476.1 coordinate 7,322, forward strand.
TGCATCACGTGGGTTTTTAACAGTCTCTTGCTTGTTGTGCCTTGCTAGTTATGGCACTTCAAATCAAGATGGTATTCTTCATTGTTCAGCTACTGTAATGGTGTCATAGTGACTACTTTTAGATACGCCACGATTGTCTTTATTCTTTCTCCATGTGTAGATGAAGCTGAATTCATCTCACGAGGACTGACGTGCTTTGACATGTCTCCAGGAGAGTTGAGCTGTGGTAGATGTGTAACTGACTGATGTGATGCTGATGAAGCCTTCTTATGCTATAAGGACTCATTGTGACGCTGGATCTCTCCCAATTGTCCTTCAAGATGAGCTACCTAGGTAAGTATCAAGTTACAAGGAAGTTTCTCATGTTGCAAAATGAGTTATAACTTGCCAATCTTATTCTTTCATTGTGTGCTTTCATGCTTGAAAGCTTGTTCCCCAACTGTTTGATGCTCACTTATCCCAAGTACTACTTGTGCAAGTTCTATTGATGACACTCTTGTTACAGCTTGTTATGGGTATAAAACATCGTCTTGCACTATGCCATACCATGTGGAACCTTTTGTAAGCATCTCCTGAGGCATGAGATCCTATGGCATGATCTCTACCAACGTAGCCTAGGGGAATGGTAAAGTTGATGATGTTTGTGGTTGTGCCAATAGGAGCTGATAGTGGAGATGCACTTGCTTGTTATTCTGTGAAAACTGCTGTTAAAGGCTTGGACGATGAGCTTATAGCATGTATGATGCTCTTTTTAACGTAATACACTTTTCCTACAACTATTGTCAGAAGGCTCTCTTTGCACACAAATCCCCTGAGTGTGCTTTGTCTAAAAGCGCCTCCTCTCTTCGGCACATTGCCTTCTCTCCTAATGCTTGCTCTATCCTTGAACCACTTCCAACGTGTGTGTACAATCTTGGCACTGAGACACCATTCAATTGTGGAGAGTCTATGCTTTGGCTCTCCTATTGAGGTAGTTTGATGTGTCCCTTATGAATCCATGTGTGTAGGGTGGCCACGTCATGTCGTCTCACTGCCAGTGGTGAGTGATGATAAGTTTTCTCATCATTTGAAGCATGAGCTTTAACTATCGCTTCTTTGGGTGGCACAATTGTGCTACTCTAATACCATGTTCCATTTTTGGAGTGTTGAGGGACAAAGTCGCGACATGATATAATCTAGTAAGGGATGTTTTCTTCCATTTCAGATCTTTGTACCTTGTAAAGTAACCATGTTTTTAGAAGTTTTAACGAAACATTGAGATCAAACTTGTAGTTCAAGTGACTATCAAGAACAAGTATGGTGTAACTGAATAAAGGTAAATCAAAGTTGAGTTGAATGCTCTAGCACAACTTGTGCCATCCAAGCCGCAACACCTTTGTTTATTGTGAACGATTTTCTTGCAAGGAACTAAACATGATGAGCATACATCAAGGTAAAATGGTCTCCAAATTTTCAGGGTAGCCTCTTTTTAACATTGGCAGCCACTACCACTCTTACTTGGTTGTCAATGGAATTTTGATCCTACTAAACGTGATGTAAGGCTTAATAGGATGACAGAGGGGAAATCGCATGAAGTCCTTCCATACTAGATTCGTAATACAACATACAACTGATGCCAAACACTAACTCTGGGCTCAATGCCTAGAAACTAATCATAGTTTAAAGATAAGCAACATCCTAAGAGGCTTCTCAAGCAAGGGTGCTCTCTAGTCTTGGGCGTAGTATGGCCTCCTCTTTGAGTTTGTTTGTCCTTAAGGTAGTGAGGGGAGTCCATCAATTTAAGCTTATAGAAGGCTGCGAGGTTGACATGGGTCTTCAGGTGAGAGAGCATCTGTAAAGTATTGGTCTTAGGCATTATTTGGCAAAGGATGATTGTTCTTGTAATTTGAATGGAGATTTTGTTGGAGTTCTTTGTTGGAGTTGTTAGGCTTAAAAAGTCCAGTTTGCTTTTATGCCGGGATATAGGCAAGTTTACCTACAACTCTGTGCCTTAAGGAAACATACATCTACTAGGTGGTAACTTTCTCCTTAAGGAATGTTTACTCTCTTGAGCATGCAACTTCCTCCAGAAGGAAGCTTCCACTTGATAGTGGTCCCTCTAGTCTAGTTGTGCATGAATTTTTGACATAGGGATTTCCCCTCTTCTGAATATTCATGTTATTGGTGAGTCTTGCATGCATGCATTCGTGAAGTGCACAGTTGTGCTTGCATGCGTTTATGAAAAGCAATCTCCACCCCGGGCCTTGGATGTTGTTGTTGAGTCATGTAGATTCAACCACTCATGCAAGGCTGCCCTAGCTGACCTGTCAAGTGTTACCCCACCCTATCAGGACCATGCCAAGTACCCAGATGTGCTTGCTTGCGCTGCATAGTTGTTGACCAAGCTAGTTTTAGAAGCATGCCTATTCCTGTTACACATGTAGCACACCAAGATTGAGGCTCCTTTCCCCCGTAAGACCTCCATGCTTGAATGAAATCTGGCTTGTTTTATATGAAAAACCCAGCCAAGCTGCACCAGCATTTACAATTAGAAAATTGTAACTTAATGTAAAGACCTACAATGGCCACACTGACTATGCCAAGTTGAAGCAGTTGTTTTTGCAATTATTGCTTACTCTAACAATGACTTACACAAGTGATCCTAAAGAAATGTGAATGTTTATAAAATGGAAGACCTAAATTTGAATTGCCATGAACAACAGCTTGAACATTTCATAATGATTTTGCTTTCATCGAGTGATCACAAGCATCATCCACAATCATTGTTATCAAGGGAATGGGGGGGCATGCATCTCCGTATGAAGGTGTTGAAGGAGGCATCGTGTGGTTCGTTCCATGTGGCATTGGAGTACGTGCACACTATTGAGCAAATGGGTGAAGAACGCGCGGGCTTGATGCAATTTCCAGTGCATGTTTGACCCATCGTTTAAGAAGGAAATGGCACAATACCTTGGAAAATTGCTTTTCCATGATGATAAAGTGGTTGAAGATGATTTCGTATTTTGAATGTTGAAGTGCTTGCCATGTACGTTTCATTAAAGTCCACACAATTCCATGCACTTGGGGCAATTCTAACGTTTTTTTATTGCGTAATCAATGTGGCTTGTGTGGTACATTGTACTATAGTCGGTTTCCCTATTAACGCAAAAATATAGAAAAAAAAACAAATAAAAAACAAGATACAAGTTTGGTTGATCCTAGGCATCGGTAAAATCCAATAACTTTAGGAGTATGTTGAATATGATGAATGCCTAGGAATTATTTTGGTGGTATGTTTGATTTCGGTGGAAGTTCATTTTTGACAAGTTATGACTAGGAAAAAATATTCTAGAATCAAAACTCATGATTAATAGGGTGTTTCGTTCAATGTTTCAAAAGTTTGAAACGTATGTTCAATGGTGTTTGAACGTGGCCTCACCATGTTTTACATTCTTACATTCTTACCAAATTTTTAAATGTTTTACCCTTACATGTGCGCAGTTCTCCTTGAATAATTATATCTTACCTTATTGATATTGTGAAGGTTTCAACATGAAGATGCATCTCTTCTTCAAGAATTCAGATGGAAGAAGAAGATTCATGTATAGGATAAACGGATTCACATGCAATCTACAATATCGTTTATGAGCAATATTGTTTATAAAACAGATGAAAGACAATAAATCATGTGATAATGATCCATGAACAAAGTTTTTTTATAAGTGATATGTTTTTGTCTCTTGAATGGTGATCAATTAGGAAATATTGTTCTTTAAAATAATGTTTTAGCACAATAACTTCAAAATGTAATAAACTTGTTTTCCAATTTTACATGTTTTCATAAGTCCATCCACCCATGAGAAACAATAAAGTTCATATGAGGAGCAAATGAGAGAATGTGTCACTTTTCAAACTTTTTATGCCATCATTATCCATTCAAACCAATCTTGATTAAAATAATTTGGTGATTTCATGAAAACTGATACCTTCATGTATTGTTTTTTCATTGAAAGATGTTCATTTACTATGGGTTTTTGTCTGATTATCACAAATCATTAGATTCGGTGTATTGTAGCTTATGGAAAGCACAACCATATCACTTCATGTTTTTCTCTTGTTCCATTTATGTTTACACGGATTTCAAATGATAAAGGCATGAAAAATACTTTTATCTCTTCTTAATGATGGGAAGTTGTGGACAAGTAAGAAATGGTTTTGGTAACTTTCCAATCATTTAGTTTGTTTGCATTCAACACCTGATGCATGTTTCAATGGACTTGTTTTTCAACATACACATGGATTCTAAATACTTCTTGTTTTTGCAAAACATAGTTTTTCTTACGCTTTTCATTCCTTCACCAAGCAAGCACATAGGAAAGCAAACATCACGTGCCCTTTTTTTTCATCCTTTTAAGGGTGATATGTGCTCTATACTTGAGATTTGAACCCAATGTACTCATGCATCTTCTAATAGACCTTATTAAAGAAGTTTTTATCTTGATCACAGATAATGCAGAATGTTAAGCCTTAGTAGTTCACAACAACCTCAAACAAGGGATGAGCGATATCCATGAAGTTCACTATAGGTGTTTTTCAAAATGAAGTGTGTCGTCATTGTCAGGAGTTGAAAGATCACAAAGATTGCATCATGGTCCCAAGATCTATCCAAGAGACTAATTGCTAAATCTATGTACATGCACTTCCATTCTGTCCTTAGGATGGGAAGCTGTTGGATGAGTCCATCAAGCTTTCAGTATTAAGTTATTTCAAGAGATATTCGTATTCTTTCACAGAATGTTTGAGGACATCGATGCTCCATCATTGCCACTAATAGTGGTTTGAGAATGTATCTCAATTCTTTTAAGGTCCCTCATGATTTGCTACTGGTGTATCATGGAATCAAGAGATAATCTTTGTTCAAGCTTCCTATAAATGGGGCACCACTTGTTCTCTTTGTAGATGAACTCATGTGACATGCACCAATTGGTACTTGTCCTGTTTTGAATAGTTTTTCCAACTAGAATCCACAAATGATCTCATCACGAACCGGTTTTGAAATCCAATTTGGTGGATGATATCTTGAGGTGGTCATTGCAAGGTTGTTGGGGGTGTGCTGTTTGCACCATTGTTGTCTGTATGGCCTTAAAACACCCACCGAACTTGGTGGTTACCTAAATGACATGCATTTTCGAATTTGTGAATCAGGCACATTGATGCATCATGGTAGATGCTTCCACGTTGATACAAATGGGCTCAGTTTTTTTAATGCACTTGCTGTCTTGGTAAGTGCTTTTGCATTCAGAAAAAGACCAATGGGTAATGGTTGATCATGAGAGTCACACCATTATTTGAGCATGGAAGGTCACAATGTTAAACCTTGAAAGTGTATAAAGTTGAGGAGCACTTCATTTGTGGTGTTCTATCTCCTTGATGCGAGGATGAGCTTTCAGATCTTATATGCACTTAGGTCTCCTTGAGCATGAGGACTACTCCAATTCCTACCAAAGATGCACCACAATGCACCTCACATTGTTGCAATGGAATCGGAAGGGGTCAGATTCACATTGTGGATAGAATCTCTTTGAATGTCTTGAAATGTTTTTGAGATTATAATGACCATTTCGAATAAAATTCATTGGGTTCGAGCCTTGTTAAAGAAGCTACCTAAGGTGAAAATGCTTGCATAATCCCAAACAATTTTATTTAAAGGTCATTTAACTTGCCCAATTGTTTCTTTATGCAACCAGTATTCCATTGGTTTGACCTTTTGTTTTTCAACATTGATACTATCGTTGAATATGTCTTGAAGGAATTGAAATTCATCATGTGTAAACTTGCACTTGCTCATTCATGAATAGAACTTGTGTTTCTGTAGGATCATGACAAATTAATGAAGATGTCTTATGTTATCTTCCACAGTTTGTATTGAAAATCATGGCTTCAACGTCATTTACGACCAAGTTACAAAGTTGATTATGGAACGGTTGGATAACCTCTCCCTTGAAGGTTGTTAAGGTGTTTGATAGCGTGAAGCAGAATACCTAGTAGTGTCCCATGTGTGATTGAAATGTTGTCTTGAGTACATAATCTCTCTCTTGCATGTTTTATGGTACTGGTGATACATATCAAAGGATGAGAATGCTTTTTCACTTCGATTTTGTTGAAAAGATCCTCAACCCTTTCTAAGGACAATATAATTTTCATCATCAACATGTTTTGCATGCGGTAGTCCATGAACATACCAACACATTGTCCAATTCTTTCACAAAAGGATCGACACACTATATGTTAAGCAACTCAAAAAGACCCACCCATGTTTTGAATACTCTTTGATTCGGAATTTTGCCTGTAGAAAGATGAAACACGGGTTTCAATGGAGAATTCCACTTCATAGATATGGAATCTTGTGGTGCAAGGGTTGTTTTGATAAAAGCGTAGCAATGGGATGTGATGAAACATTTAAGAACTCTGTGAACAAAGACTTAATCTCTCATAAAATTTCTTTATTTAATGCCTCATTAATGCTTTATATCTAGGGAAAGAAGGATGGTAAATGTAGTCAAAACAATATCTTTACCCTCATTGTTGACAATCAAACATAAACTTTAGTATAGATTGGTTGCATTTGTATGCTGAAAATTAAAGTAAATGGAGGCTACCCATTTCTGAAAATCAAGTTCTTTGATTCAAATAAGTTTAGATGTTCATTCTTACGGTTCTTGGGGTTGCTTACAAGCACGTCCAATAGCTTAAGAAGGTTGAAGACTTTGGTTTGACTCTATAAATGCATTATTGGATACACATGTTGGCTTTTAAAGGAACAATAACAAATAATTCACGTTTTTAACAACAATTGAGCCACTTCATGGCTCATACTGAAAGACCATCTCACTCGTAAAACCAAGGCTTACAAACAATTCATCTTCTTTGTTGTCAAGTATAATTTCTACGGGGGCAACTAATAAGTTCCCACTCCTTGAAGGTGGGGTGATTTGCATCTTGTTTTCCTTTAGGCTTGCCTGGATATCTTGTAATTCCTTGTCCTACTCATGCGCATTTTTTTGCCTTTATTGTGCAAGAAGGTTTTGATTTATCTGCAAGAAATGATTGAGGTTTGCAAAATAGAATTTTCTTATTTAGTCTCTTAGCATGTGAAAGTTGATCTTATCATCGCAAGCTACATAAGTGGTTGTCTTCTCTTTGAGTTTTCTTGAAGAAAGGCAATCGTATAAAAACGTTAACCATAAAACTTTGGATAGTTTAATATTGTAGCACCATTGCTATCTTTGAAGATTTTAGCTTCGTTGATGAGCATATTGACATTGTTGATGTGTGAGTTAAGCTATCTGCTTCAATACTTGAAGTCCTTAAGCATGTAGAAGGCAAGCTAAGCTTCTTCACATAAGGTGGACATTTTTTGGAGGATTATGAAGAATGCGTCCTCGAATGTAGGATAACACTACAATTTTAGCTACTACATGCCCAAATCTTGGACCACATACTTGTAGAGCTTATCCTCAAGGTACATACCGGCATGATTGCCTCTTCAAATTGAGTGGAGTCTTGTGGAAATGCAACACATGCGGCATGCGGTGCAACCAATTGGTTAGCTTGAAGCAAGATCTCCACATTGAAAGAAATTAATGTTTTATGAATGGCCTCAAGAACGAATGCGTGCTCTACCTCTCAATGTACATATGCCCAAATGATGCTTTTTAACATTTTAGTGGGGTTATTGCAATGTGTGTTTCTTACCTGTTCTATAATACATTGAATTTTTTGATCCCTGAAAATCTCTATTGAAGTTTGTAATGCGATATCGGATGTGGAAAAGCAAATTGGCTTTGGCCAATTCTACCTTGGATGTCTTCACATATTTGGCAATGGCGTACTAACCTTATGGGTGTTGTGTTCCTTTGTCCATTGGAGGATTGTACAATGAAGCACATGGCTTAAAGGAGGGAAAATTCTAGACCAAACTATCATCTACAGCCATGTAGAAATGTTTTGTTAGATTTGATATTGCATTTGAAACAAATAAAACGAGTTTGCCACATGATCATATGTGAGGAGAAATGTCCACACTATTTTTGTTGATTAGGATTTACGTTCGTGCTTGAATGGCGGCTGAAACCATTTGCTGGTGTATGAGGGTCCTTTACAATGATTTGGTGCAAGCATAGCTCACAAGAGCTTCATGCATGACTTGTCTTGATAGCCGTAATTTTCTCTTTTGCCTTGCTGCTTTTCGTAGAATTCTGTGACTTGGTGGGTGCCTTGCCTTTAGAAGGCGACCGGTTCGGATATTTCTTATGACGATCCCAATGCTCACACTCTTTGTCATACTCATGGGCACAATCAACTTATAGGTTTTCTTGCCTCTGTTTGTTGGTCGTAGCATAGGGATTGTCCACATGAGATTCAACATGCTCTCGAAGTGTGTTTTAATTTTTTGTGTGCTTCTTCATTGTGCCAATTTGAGATTGCTTGTAGGGATATAGTAGCTTTTTGTTACACTATCACTCTTTTGTTACATGGTAAGGTTGTCACATAGTCTTTCTGCACCTTTAGAGGACGAACAACCGTTATGCAACCGTGACGTGAAAATTGTTCTCACACTCTTTGGGAGAACAATCCACCACCTCAAAAGGGTATGTGCTCCTTTTTCATAGCTGAGCTTTAACAAACAGTGAAGTAATTAGAGAGCAATTAACATTATTCTTGGCTGCAAAGATAAGCAGATGCGTTAGAATCATTTGTCCTAAGGTTGCAACGGGCACCACAAGCTTTTGGTACAATACAACATATCTTTTACGTCTATACAATCTGTACAATTCCATAACTCCTCTATGCAATCAATCATGCTAATAGGACGAAGCCAAGGAAAAGCAAAACAACTTACAAGGGGTGTAACAAGGATGGTGTGTTGTTTTTGAGGATCATACAAAACCAAAAGAAAACTTTAAGACACCTTTTATGGAAGGACAAAGCCCCCCATAGTTTCGGTCTTTTTCTTGTTTTTGCATCTTGGTGTCATTTTTTGTCTTCATGAGATAATTGTTTCTTCACTGAGGTTCCCTTGTGCACATGAACAAGGCTTATACTTGACGCACCAGGTGTGGAGTGACGCTTTTGGTCCACCTTGTATGGCATGAGCTTATCCTTATGTTATTGCTTCTGAGAGCTTGGCCTTTCTCGCATGTATAGGATTCGTTCTACTTCGCAATTCCCTTCAGAGAGTTAAAGAGAGGGTATAGAGGGCTGAAAGTGGATGGAATAGACAAAAAAGAGTAATCTTAACTACGAAGGAAAAGATCAAGAGAATACGGGGACAAGTATAACACTTTTAGGATCTTAGAAAATGTAAAGGAACTCTTTGTACCTCCCAATGTTTTTGACGATATCCATATATGTAAAGAAGCTAGATCATAAGCCCCTTTTGTGTTGTCAGTGATTAATTTTTTATGTCAAAATTAGCGTTTCCTTTCTTGTTAGGTTATTTCGGCTTTGATACCAATGTAACACCTACATCTGTAGCTCTTGCTCAACGATGTCATTATAGCTTGAAGATTGACAATCTAACTCTCTATGAGGAATTTTCCCCACCGCTTCACTAGGGGGAAATGGTCATCAACAACCTAAGGAAGGAGACTCGTACGTTTTGAATCTTAAGAAACCCACTATGTCTGCAACCCACTTTGCGATATGACGTAAAGAAGGGGTTTAACCTTGAACACATGAGTTTGCACGAGGTTTTTCTTGTGTTGTGCTGATGTTGTGGTACTCTTTGACTTTCTTATAATTGTAGTGTAACGTACCAAAGTCGACACTTGTAAAATATGTTGAACACTGTTGGGCTAGAAGCTTTGTCTCTCTCTTGCCCTCTCATTCACTTACCTTCCTCCCCACATCCGTTTTTCTACTAACAAAAAGAATTTCATCACTTAAGAAAGGGTGCATGTCCACCATTCTCGCACGCAAGATATGACGGTTCATGAAGAGCTGATTTTGCATGAGTATAATCCGTTGGCCTAGCCTTTACGGTGGGAGGCCCTCTAGTCTCTTGAATGGGTGCTAGCCACCCTATGGGATTGCTTATAACTTGCGAATTGGTAACGCGTGGGTAAACTAGTAAGAGCCGAGAATGGTGAGGGTAGATCGGCGTCTAGACTTCCCGTGAAGCAAGGGCAAGGAGGTTCTAACCGGCTATCCCACTATATGGCCCATTAGATTCCCTTGTCAAGGGTGGTTTGTAGTAATTCTTCTGCACTTCAATGTATCAGCTCGTACCTAACAATGCACATGGGACATATTCAACATTCTGGTGATGTTTTGATTGTTAGTCAATCTCAAGTTCTTAAGTGTTTCTTCAACTTGAAGGAAGAGCTTTAATTTCTAGTTTGCTTTGAGTTGTCATATACCATCCATTCTTCTAGATATTATGTAACCATGAAAGTTGATACAAAGGTGTTTTGCATCTTTTGCGCATATATGACATATTGCCTCAGCAGTCAAAGTGTGTATTGACAAGTCTATTAGGAAGTGAATAAACTAGTGAACATGGATTGCTAGCGAAAAATGCCAAATGTCACGTCAACCCCAGTATAGTTTTCATTTTGTTTGAGGAATGAGAAGTGTAGCTGTGCTGAAATAGAGCCATGTAGATGTTTTGTGAAAAATTCACATGAAAAATACACTTCATGATTCAAATGTTTTCAATCGATTGAATTTAAGGTGATTAACCCGTCACTTGTTGAAATTTTTAGCTTTTGAAAGTATTTGCTTTTACTCAACAAAGCACCTCATATAAATGTTTGTGGGTCTTTCATCTCATTCTTATGATTTACAAGTAGTCTATAACAAGGCAAACTAGAAATTGGTCAAGGGTATTTTTCTTTGCTTCCTTTACTCTTTGCAAGATTTTTACATTCTATTGGAATTCATTACCCCTCAAATCTTCAACGCAGTTTCATCCATCCATGATTGGCTTTTTATAGGAATTGTAAGTGAAGTTTGATAACGTTTATGGATGATTTAAGCCTTTATTCTCACGTGATTTTTAGTTGAAGGGTCAAGGTGACCTTTATGATGCACGCATACAATAGGTCAAATGTAACTTGAGAAAGGAATTTCTTTCTTAGTAAGAAATGAAAAAATGTTACAAAAATTAGTTTATGTAAACAGAAACGTGGTTAGAAAAGGTACCCAATTCATATTCTCTCCATCCTCACATGGTGTGTTTGGTTTGAATGTATTTTTTCCTTGAGACTTGAAACAAGAAGCTTTTATCCATGATTTTCAGTCGTTTCATAGTTGTGTTATTCTTAGACGTTTTGATTGAAAAAATGATATTTGCTTATTGCTGGTGTGATGAACGTGATGAGAGAAGTAACAAACGTAAGAAGATTTGAATCAATTCCCCCATAAATGTTTCATGTTTTATGTGCATGGAGAGAATTTTCCTTGTAAATTTGCTGATGTTGAGAAACATGAGGAATTGGTCTTCAATTTTCTTTGAGATTTATAAGATGCAAGCGAGGATGCAATGTTTTCCCTTTGAAAAGCCTTATCCATGCCTTCTCAACCTTAACTAACATTTTTGTGCTTTTTGTTCTTTTTCTTTTTTGGATTATTTTATTTCTCTCTGTCTCTCTGTCTCTCTCTCTTTATCTCTCTATCCTTCCCTCTCTCCCTCTCTCTCTCTCTCTCTCTCTCTCTCTCTCTCCCTTGATATGTTCTTCTCTCTAACCGTTTTTTCTCTTTTCTTGTGAGGAAGCTAGACCTTGGACTTTATAGTAGTAAGCTGATTTTGAAGATGAATTTTAAATATATGAATTACAACTTTTTTTTCATCCTAAATCATTGCATTACAGTACACCTAATATTGCTATGTATGTTATGAGGCTTGGATTGAGAGGTCATGCCAGGATGAGACTTCTTTGGGCTAACTCATTTGAAGTTACATGTTCGCATTATGCATGAAAAACGTATGGCGAGTCAATGATTGCTCAATTTTTGATGTCGACGTGACTTTCACGAGTCTGGATGATGGTGATAAACTTTCCCATCTTTTCTTCATGCCGCCTCTTGACAGGAATAGTGCATGATGAGAAGAGGACCATCGATGCAAAGTTGATGTTGTGAAATGAGTCCAGTGTTATAGTAAAAATCCCATACATAAGGACTTTGTTACGGGAAGTGCACCGCGTAAAAGGCCCTAAGCTGAGGGGACTTTTCCTGTGAGGTTCGCTTTAGTTCGCTTCTCTCGCCACTGTGGATCATCTGCGCCCATCCATGAATGGCCATGGAAAAATCAAGGTGTCTTGTGCGGGTCACTGCCAATGGTGAGTACCTCGTTGTTGATGCATGTACAAAAGGAGAGCCTTAGATGAAGACAGGGGTAAGAACATGGATACCATATGTATATGTATATCTATCTTTTGTTGGAGATTTTCCTGTCTAGTTGATGTTAGTTTTTGTCTTGGAAAAAATTTTACTCTGACATCTACATTAATTGCAAATGGGTAGATGGATGTCTTTGAAAGATCCTTCGATGAGAAGGTGAGTGTTTCCTTCACACCCCTAGAAGCAGGGGAAATGATCCTTGTTTTACATTTGAATGATTCATGAGGTGGGACAGTTTAACTTTTATTTTTGATGGGCTTAGTTTCATTTGCTCGTTGTTTAAGCATTTGTTTTGTGATTGTTGTTTGAATTTTGTTGGTTGGTTCCATTGGGGTATTGGTTATGATGTGTTTTGCACGTTTGTTTTTAAATGCTTGAAAATTGTTGCCACTAGACTTTGTTTACAGTTCGATTATGTTGTTTCCTCGGTAATTTTGATTCTGTTTTCTCTCGCCTCGTACTGAAACATTTGGTAGAGTGTATCCGCGCTCATGCTTGTTTGCTGTTCATCCTGAGCAGCCGAATTCCATGTTGCGTCGGATACATGGATCCAAACCGTCTCTATTGGAAGGAAGAAAGAAAGTTCCTTTGTTATCTTCTTTTGGACGTCTGGAAAGTGCACACGAACGTTGTCGAAGAGAAAATTTGTCCCATTGCAGCGGTGCTTTCCGGATTTTGAATGGAACATGCCAAGACTAACGCCGGGCTGCCCTGACCCCTTCCTTTTTTTGGGGTGGGAGGTTCGATGCATTCTCGATGTCATCGTTGCTTCGTCACTTCGTAAAGATGACATCTTGGCTGTTCGTTCAACTTCTTCCATGTTGAAACGGAGATTTTGGTCATAAAACCGGGAACAACGCTTTTGTGGCTTGTACACCGCTAACCCAGCAAATTCAACTCCCAGCTTTGTTCATGGTGGACGTTCTCGGATTATCCGATCGCTTGTCCATCACAATCCTTCTTGAACTCGCCTTCGTCCGGGTTAAGCCGAATCGAGCTCGTCATTACCAAGGGAGACGAGTGGCTCTCTCTCCAACGATGTTCATGCGAATTTCAACGTCTTTTTTTGAGGAGGCTGAATGACGTTCCTGAAAACGGAACCTCTATGTTGTATCTGGACTGCAACATTGTCGAGGCACATGGATTTCTGAGGTGCATGAGGAAGTCGTCATCAACAGTATCCCAATTAGAGTCAGTAACTTCGTTGCAGGACCACAATTCTTGTTGCTTTCGAGCAGGTTTGTCTCTTGCCAGGCTGCATTCCCCGTGGAAAGCAGTTTTGAATAATGAGAGTTTCTGCTTTAATCTTTGGTGCCAACAGCGTTTCGCCTGTTCGAGAGCCACCGGATTTCCTCACTGCTCGAAGAAATCTGTGAAGAACGTCGTTTCGGCGCCGTACGGATCGGTCATTCGTTGTTTCACAGCGGTTAGCCATTGAAACATAGGCGCACAATTTTCGTCGTGGATTACGATAAATCTTCCCAGGACATCCATCGAACCACAAACGTATTCGCTCGTTCAACTCCCTGCAAGCTGGGCAATCCCATCCTCTATTTCCTCGAGCTGGCGATACAGGCTTTCAATCCCTTTCATTGACTGGACCTGCTTGGCCTACCTGCTGCGACAGGGAGAATGCCGCACGATCCGCATGCATCCGTCCATGCAAGCAAGGTACAGCGCAGCAGGCATGCTTCGCTGTGGGGGCAGGTGGCGGTGGCTGTCGGTTGTGCCACGCCTCCCCCTCCCACCTCCCACCCGCCCGCCCAATTCGTCCCCTAGGGTTTCGCGACTTGCGAGTGGACGCAGTTGTCATTGTCGGTAACAATCTACCAAGTTCGTCTTCGTCACCTGTGTCAACTTTTCGCTTACTCCTCGAGCTGCATTCGGCAGGAACCACATTCACCCACCAAGAGCGCTTCTCGCAGCGGCCCTCGCCTCCCCTCCAGCGTCCTAACCCCTTCGTGGTGCCTGAAATCCCCCTCGCCTGACCGGCCTCCGTCAACTCCGCTTCCCTTTTTTGCCCTTTTTTCCCACGGTTCGCCGTGGGTCCAGGGTTCCTCTTCTCAGATCTACGCCCCTAGTTCCTTCCCTGCCGCCTCTCTGTTTTTGCCCTCGTGCCCCTCTCACAAGGGGCACGCGAGGTTTCCTTGAGAGAGCAGCAGCTAGGCCTCTAGCGGTTCTGGGAAGCGGAGGTGACAGCCAAGAGTTCGCCCACATCTGTTGGACGAACCTGGGCAGGAGGTCGTATGAGGATGACTACTCAGGCACCAACAGGAGGAGCAGCAGCAGCACTAGGCACGGCAGCATCGGCGCAGGGCGACCCCAATGCCCTGCTCAGCGGCTGCAGCAGCATCGGAGCCACTGGCGAGGGCCGCCTGCTCCAGGCTCTCTTGTTCAAGAGCCGAGAGGCGCAACTCCTCAAGGCGCAGAACCAACTGCTCACCGGACTGGGCCAGGTCTCTCTCGGGCTTGGCGGATGCGGCTCCACGCCCCTCCTAGGCCTCCTCGGCGCAGCAGGCCTCGGCACAGCAGGCCTCGGCTCGCCGAATCTGCTGGCGCGCGCGCTGCAGCTGCAGGCCACCGTCGATGCTGAACTGGGCCTCGGAGTGGAGGCGGCCACCCTGCTGGGGAAGAGGCCCTTGGCCGCTGCCCTGGCAGCACAGGGCTTGCTTGGGCTCGCCCAGCAGGTTCCTGCTGGACTTGAGCTCGCCAACCTCCAANCCCAAGACCCGCACCAACTTCCCTCTGGAACCCGAGTCTGCCTCCGGTGCCGAACCCGCTAGCCCGACGGTGCAACACCACGGGGGCCTATCATTGCCGGACGGCCACCTGTCAAGTGCTGATTCGTTCAGTGGGGACGCGGCAAGCGGCGACAAGGGCTCAGTCCGGGCCAGTTCGTCCTCTTCAGTCGGCGGCGACGACCTACCCAGGCAACTTAGCATGGACGGTTCTTTTCGCACAGAGGTTTTTGAGTCGATGCAGCATGATCCGCAGCAGCAGCAGCAGCAGCAGCATGATCAGCAGCACCAGCGGCAACGGCCGGACGGGTGTGGAGTGCCGCATACTCCAGTTTTTTCCCTCACGGGTGCTTCATCCTCACTGGAGATGGCGGCTGCACCCCCTCGACCGGATGCTGTGGCGGCTTTGGCTTCGGCCACTCCTCCTGTCAGCGTTTCACCGTTCACTACCTGTACTACAGCCGGCTGTCCGACAGCCGACACTGCGTCTGCTGGCACGGCGGCGGCAGTAGCAGCTCCTTCAACGGCGGCAAGCTGTGCAGCAGCAGCTGCTGGACCTGTTGTTGCGACAAGCTATGACGTGGCTCCCAGGAAGAGGTGGTGTGGAGGCGAAGGTGTAAAGGGCGAGTTCACGCGGGACTCAGTGAGCCCTGGCTCGTCTACTGCTGATGACGGTTCGGTCTATGGAGGGAACGTGCTGGGAAGCCACCTGCTGCAGTTGCTGAAGTTGGAAGAACAGAGGAGCAAGCTCATTCAGCTTCAGAAGCAGGAGGGGCTGCAGCAGGAACGGCTGCAGCAGCAACAGCAGCAGCAGGAGGTGTTGTCGCAGCAGGAGCAGCAGCACCTTCTGCACCTGGAGCCACAGCAGCAACAGCAACAGCAGCAG
>SZWC01020477.1:0-15325 GCA_023375785.1 Penium margaritaceum
CCATGACCCGCAGACAAGCACCCCACACACACATGAGAGAATCACAAGAAGATGAGAAAGAGAGAAAAACACTGACAGTCATCCTGGATCATGCGGATTGATGAGAACCACAGAGTGGATAGCACTTTTGAAGACGTTCCGGCTGAGAGCCTTAGTGAGAAAGTCAGCTCTCTGCGACCTGGTATCCACCCATGCGATTTGGACAATGCCAGCAGTAATGCACTCACGAACAAAGTGATGCTCCACATTGATATCTTTGGTGCGTGAGTGATTCATGCCACTGTTTTCAGCAATGGCTTTTGTGCTTTGATTGTCACAGCGTAGAGTGATGCAGTGGATGGGAACGCGCAATTGTTACAGCAGACGACACAGCCAGACAGATTCACATGTCCATGCACCAAGAGCGATGAGAGGTCCAAGGATTTCAACAGTGTCTGTCCAGCTGGTGTCATGGGCGTAGAGGTAGTGGGAACCGCAGTGAGGAGTGGGCCGAAACGCTCTCCCATGCTACGGATATACACAGCCTGGTGCACATGGAGAGTGCGGTGTGCACGGTCTCGCTTGAGCTCCATGCCCAAGAAAACACGAGCCGGCCCCAGATCCTTCATCTTGTAAGCTGCTTGGAGAAGAGATTTAGCAGCAGTGACCGCAGAGGTGCTGGGCGATGCAATGAGACGACCGTCAACATACACCAGGATGGCAACCAGTGGCTGTGATGGAGGGCTGAGGAACAGCGCAGGGTCCACTGGGCTTCTTCTGAAGCCGCCCTTTTCCAGGGTTGCTATGATCTCCTGATTCCAGTAGCGAGGAGACTGCTTGAGCCCATAGAGAGCCTTGCACAGCCACCACACACGGTTTGTGCCATCCGAGAAGCCTGGTGGCTGCACCATGTATATCTCTTCATCCAACTTGCCATGGAGAAAGGCATTGTTGATGTCCATTTGCTCCAGCTCCCAGTCATGCTGGGCGACTAGACTGAGCATGCCGTAGCAGTGGTGTAGCGACCAACAGGTGCGAATGTCTTGTCAAAGTCCACACCTGGAATCTGGGAGAACCCCTTTGCAGTGAGACACGCTTTATACCGTTCCACAGTGTTGTCTAGGTTGAGCTTGCATCGATACACCCATTTGGCTGCAATAGTTTTATGGCCTGGGGGTAGGTCAACTAACTCATACACACTGTGCTTTGACAGTGCGTTAAGTTCAGCCTCCATGGCCTGTTCCCATTGAGAAGAGTCAGTGGCTGCACGTGCTGCCTGTACTGTTACAGGTTCAGGTGGGAGAGGAGAGAGGCCGGCAATAGCAAAGCACGAGGCAACATACCCAGCGACAGACGACGAGAGAGCATAGTGAAATTCCTGCTCATCCAGGGAGTAGCCAAGAGCAGTGCTAGGGTGCATGGCAGACGCTACTATAGACAGACCAGAGGTGGTGAGACCAAGTGCATGAAGACCAGGGTCACCAGAGACCACAGGATGCGACTGCGAGGGGAGGGCCCCGAGTCGCCCACCGCACGTGTAGGGTGAGAATGGTGGAATGGACAAAGTGCGCGCAGAGGGCGCAGAAGGACGAGGCGATGCAGGCGAAGAGGAGGAGGAAGGAGCTGGTGCGGAGACAACAGGGGAAGGCGGTGAGATGGGACCAAGAGGAGAAGAGGAGGAAAACGCTATAGGAGAGACATCGGCAGGAGAGACAAGAGATGGGCTGGGTGAGGCCAAGGGAGCCGTGGAGGGGACTGAGGCCCCCGGAGAGGCAGACTGGAGAGGACTCTGATCGGACAGGGAAGAGACAGCAAGGACGGAAGGACGCCCCGAGGAGGGAAGAGTAGGCCCAGAGGGTAGAAGACCACCCCCACCCCCATCCAGAAAGGGCACAGTAGGAGACCCGCCAAAGCGTGGGGAGTCACGCTCGAACAGGTGTTCAAAGAAGAGAGCATCACGAGACTCAATCACACGACAAGGGGAAGGATCCCAAAAGCGCCACGCCTTGGAGAATGGAGAGACACCAAGGAAGATGCACAATCGACCACGAGGGTACAACTTTCCATCACGTTGGTCGGTGGGCACCCAGACGGAGGCAAGGCACCCCCACACTTGTGCAAGACGGAGATCAGCCCGGCGACCAGTTCATCGTTCAAAGGGGGTAGAAGTATGGGGAAGGGGTCCATGCGGAATTCAGTTCTAGACCCAGGTCATGTAGGACATAGCTTCAAAGGCAAAGAGAGGAGACTGACCGAAGGCAGAGAACAGAGAACGAACCCCGTCAGCAAGGGTGCGATTCAAGCGTTCGGACACACCATTTTGCTGTGGTGTGTAGGGACCAGAGGACTCAAGACGCACACCACGAGACTCAAGAAAGCAAGACGTGGGACCAAAGAATTCACCGTCGTGGTCGCTACGAAAGACGCGCAAAGACCGGAGACAAGCCCGCTCGGCCTGCGGGAGCCAGGACTCAAGAACATCAGTGACGTCACTTTTGTGCCGAGGAGCAAAGACCCAATGGTAGCGGGAGTAGTCATTAGTGAGACACAGAACATATCGCCCAATACCACCAAGGAATTCCTGGGGTAGTGGGCCCATGACATCGGCATGCACCAGATCAAGTGGGTGAGAGGTAGTGGATTCAGAGGTGGAGAAGGGTGAGCGGTGCATTTTGCCACTAGCACAGTCAAGACAAGTGGATGTGTAGGGTGGAGAGAAAGTGGTAGGGTCAAGGCCGTGTGTAGGCTGAAGGCAAAGAAGTCGCTGGATAGCGGCAGTGTGAATGTGACAGAGGCGACGATGCAGAAGATCAGCATGATCAGGGGACAGAGAGGGAGCGAAATGAACAAAGGCAGATGTAGCGAAAGGCGAGGGCAATGTGAGAGGCACGCAAAACAGGTGATCACAGCACACACCACGGAGGACGACACGGCGAGAGGAACGAAGAGAGATGGAGGCAAGACCGCGGTTGGACGAGAAGTCCATGCCCTGATAATCAAGGGTGGTCATGGAGAGCAGACTGACTTCAAGGTCAGGGACGTACAGGACATCGGGGAGATAAACGGTGCCACCAGGGCCAATGAAGCGGAAAACACCAACGCCTTGAAAAGGATCTGGCCGGAGCCAGTGCGGATAGAAAGCACAGACTGAACAGGCCCAAGGGACACAAAGGAGGAACGACAAGACGTCATGTGATGCGTGGCCCCAGAATCAATGATCTAGAGGCCAGGTGAGGCACGAGTGGAGGGAAGGACCAAACAAACAGCCACAGTACCATGGGCAGCAGGAGAGGCAGACTGTCCAAGACGTGTGGGGAACGTGTGAGATTGCCAGTGCTCAATCCATGCACGATCATCAGGCAATTCCCCTGGCACACCACCAAAGTCAGAGCCACGGAGAGTGACATCCGACTCACAACAGAAGACACAAGACTGGCCACTCATACTCTCACCTCCATGAGAGCAAAGGTGGAGAAGTTCGACCAAGCGTCGCTGGAGAGTGCGCTCCTTGTCTCGGCGATCTGAGGAGCGCTCGGAGAAGTGGTCAGAGGAGCGGTCGGAGTGGTGGCCATCGTCACGGGTCCAGGGAGGGACGGAGTAATGGGAGGATGGCGGCCCGTAGTAGGGAGGGCCGGATGGTGGTGGCACCCAACCCCAAGGACTAGGGGCAGGCTGCGTCGGCTGAAGAGGAGCTAGTGTGGTGGTCAGGGCAGCGGCAGATGAGGAGGACGAGGATGATCAGACTGCCACGCCGGCAGCAGCAGAGGAGGCAGCGACACCAATGCGGGCCTAATGAGCATGCATGGAAGAGGCGAGGCGTGCATCATCGCAGGGAGCAGGGCACTTAGGAGCAGAGTGGCCGTTGGCGTCGCAGTTCCAGTAGGTGACATCAGCGAGAGAGAAGTTAGAGCCCTTGCCGCCACATCCGCCTCCACGTCCTTTGCCCCCACGACCACCACCGCGGCCGGTGTGAGAGCTATTGCCTCCACTGCGGGGGGCAGCTTGCATGGAATGAGCTGAGGACTGAAGGGAGGAGACAGTGGAGGATGCTGCAGTGGAGACAGAGGATGAGGAGGTGGTGACGGCTGCGATTGCGATGCGATGCAACTGCTTGTTCTGGAGAGTGTTCCACCAATCAGTGAGACGTGCAGCAGTAAAATCAAAGAGGGGACCAATCCCTGGTGGGGAGTCAGCAGGGACTGGTGTAGAGGCAAGGTGCTCAAGCTCTGCCTGGGAGACATGGAGGTACAGGTCGGATAGCTCAGGGATAAGGCCTGCGACAATGGACAGACATGCCGAGAGAGGACCTGGTGCGGCCTTGCCAAGGTCACGCAGCAAGCGAAGGCTGCGTGCCTAGTATTCATCTACTATCTCGTCTGCCTGCATCTACAACGTGTTGAATTGAACAGTGAGTGCACTTTGGGCGGCATGCACAGTGACAGTTTTGCGACGGCGGATGAGTGCATAGTCACCAACTGGGTCGGCAGTGGTGCCTTGGATGGGGTCTGCATTGTACGTACCAATGTCATCGAGAAGATTTTCGGGGCCAGCGTTGATGAGAGCTCGCACAGCACATGCAACCTCTGCAGGCTATAGTATGAAGGATGGTTTGGCAGGTGAGTCGTACTCCCACAGCAACTCACCCTGAGCCCACGCACTGAAGCGTGTCTCCCAGGATGTGAAGGTGAGTTTGGAGGTAATTTGCGGTGGAGGTGTTTCAAAATCTTTCTGCCGCGCTGGTGGGAGAGTACGAGCAGAGGCGGTTGCAGCTGTGACAGATGGGGAGGAGGCGTTAGCAACGCCGCCATCAAGTGGTACTGATGAGTCTGTAGACCATGACTGGTCAGCAGGAACGGCTGCTGCAAAGGCTGGGACAGAGCAAAGACGCTCAAGAACTAATGCAGCTACTTTTGCGGCTAACTCATACTGTGCATCCCGCTCACGATCAAGCTCATGTTGTGCCTTTCGGCGCTCAGCCTGTGCTTCGCTAAGAGCGGCCTGGAGGGCGTCAGACTTGTCATCTGGGCTAGGCATGGTGAAAAAGTGAGAATCCTAGAGCAAGAATGCTAACAAGAATGAGAGGGGAGAAGAAGAGAGGTGTGGCATGTAGGATGAGAGGTGGTCTCACCGATCTAGTGACGATGCAGCAAAGTGAAGAAAGGAGCCACGACGGCTGCTGCCGAAGAGAAGAGCACTGCCACCCACCCTGCAGCTGCCACAGTCAAGCACAAGATGCCAGTAACCGAGGCTCCAGCAACTGCTGCATATGCAGAAGCAACGAGGACCCCTGTTGCAATGTGTGGAGTCAGCTCCTGTGGGGCATCTCTGGGGGTGAGGACAGCTGCGGCTGTAGAGGCTCGGATGGAGCCGACGGCTGATGCAGTGGCGTCGGCGGCAGATGATGCAGCAGTGGCAACGGAGGCTGCGGCTGTTGTGACTTGGGTTGCAATGTTTGCTGTAGCAGCGGTGAGCAGTGTAAGAGATGCTGCTGCCTGTGCGTATGAGTCTGTGGCACGACCCACAGCAGTCTGCATGCACGTGCAGTGGCAGCGAAGGTTTCTGCGGCAGCTGCTGCTGCGTCAAGAATTGCCCCTGCAAGACCGATGGGGTCCGTGTGCACTAGAAGCACTGGGATGACACCAGGCACCTCGGGTGCTGGTGACGGTTCAGCAGATGCAGCAGTAGCGTGGGATGAACCAGCGGTGACGTCAACGTTGGGTGCAGAGGTGACGGGTGGAGTGCTTGGTGGTGGTTGCATGTCAGGTTAACGAGGAGGTGACGGTGGAAGGTCGTCCGCGGTGTACACCTGTCGGTCGATGTCTTCCTCTCGCGCAACAACAGCCCTCTCCAGATCTGCCCGCCACTACGCGGGCTCGAGCATGCGAAACCAGAGTGGTGTGTCGTCTGGAGGGGTAGGAGGATGATAGTCTAGATGATCCTTCCACCTGTCATCGGTGTAATTGGCTGAGGTGCAGGGAGAGTTAAGATCCTCGTCTGGTGGCTCGCCAAATGGTGGTGAATCCAGAGTGGCTTTTGCAAGTTATGGGCACCTTGGTGTGGCTAAGTGTGGCTGGAGCAGCGGTGAGAGACGGGAGTTTGCCACCAGGGGTAAGTGGAATGGGAGGTGTTTGTGCACTGCAGTTGGGCTCCACGGTATTCGAGAGCAGCTGCAGATCATGGGCTCACAACTCCGTCTGAGAACAGGGTGAGTATACTTTTTGTCTCATGTCAATTCTGTACTCACCATCTCACCATTTCTCCATGATGTGAATTTTCAACATTTCTCAATGATGTGTTTCTTCACCATCTCTCCACCAAGTGTATCTTCCGTGATGTTCATCTTCACCGTTTCTCCACCGCTTGCACACCAGCAAATTACCGTGGGCACAAGGAGACACAACCGTAATATATTCCACACTCCACTGACCATGGCATCGTACCCATGTCATATACACCCAACCAGGATCATCCAACAGAGGGGGTTTGTGGTGGAAATCAACTTGCATGTTCCTGAACACAATGGATGCTGCAGTTGCCAGAGGACCACATGTAACAGGACAAGCTCAACACGGCAGTGCACCCACAAATGATTACATGGAAGAGGAAAAAGAACTGACACTAAAAGCCAGGGTGTACTTGCCCACACATGGGAGGGGCAAACCACGAACATCCAGACAGCTAGCCGACCTCTGCAGAGAGAATCCAACAAAGGAAGCACCACTACTCCACAAGCCCCTACTTCGGACAGAAGCCTCTGCGAATAGCCGTGGGCACACGAACGAAGGGAACACAACCCTTGAATATGCCACCCTTGGTGCACACTGCATTCTGGCTGAGACATGCACACTGATAGTTCTTGCAGAATGCCTGGTAGTAGCACGTCCCTCCATTAGGGCACATCTCCCTGCCATTGTTCGCTGCCCTTGGCACACACCGGTTCTGGCAGAGTGGGCCTGCAGCCAGAAGAGAGCAGCACGAAGCGGTCAGTACAAAGGGAGCCTGTAGAGATGCAGGAAAACCAAACGTCCCGCAATTGTGCTCAAAATGTTGAAACGTGACGGTAGAGGGCTCACCTGGTTGGCGCAGGCCCGAGATGACAGCAACATTGCTCTGAGGTAGGCTGTACGTGGAAACGTCAGGGAACATAAGGCACCTGCCCGAGCTTGGGTAAAAAGAGAACGCTCCGCAGCTGCCTCTGGTGTAGCACGCCGAACAGCAACCTGTGATCGAGGACGTTACGACTGTAGCAGCGGGTGTGCCGGAGAACACAACAGCGCCAATGAGGTCGCATTCTGCAGAGGAAGACAAGGTGAGGGAGGAAAGCACAACAATCACAACTAAGTTAAGCTGCGATGCCAGTCCCGCCTGACAAGCAGCCATGGTCGTTGTTTCTGGATATTCAATCTACTGAGGTGCTAATGGTTCTGGTTGAGGCGGCGGCGGAGTCGGTAGCGGCCATGTTGGTGGTGGTGGTGGTATTGGTGGTGGTGGTGGTGGTGGCGTTCGTGCTACTGGCGGTTTTAGTGGTTGGTGGTATTATTGGTGTTGGTGACGGTACTGGTGATTCTCGTGGTGGCCTGCTGGTGTGGTGGTCGTGTTGGTGGTGTTTGTGGTACAGGTGGTGGTGGTGTTTGTGGTCGTGGCGATACTAGTCTGAGCGGTCGTGAGGGATGGCGGACAGGAGCAGATGTCACATCTTCGTGTCAAATCTGGTTGCTCCACATTGATTAGACTATGCCCTTCAGTGATGAAGAAGGACCTTGTACAAACTTGCACTAACAAACAGTGTTGATGAAGTATGTCAACTGACCTGGTGGTGGCGGAGGTGGTGGCCGGGGCGGGGGCGATGGTGGAGGTGGAGGAGGAGATGGCTGAGGAGACGGCGGCGGGGACGGCGGTGGAGACGGTGGTGGAGATGGAGATGGTGGCGGAGACGGTGGTGGAGATGGAGGTGGGGATGGTGGTGGAGACGGTGGCGGAGATGGCGGTGGCGGTGGGGATGGCGGTGGAGAAGGTGGTGGAGATGGTGGTGGGGACGGCGGTGGAGATGGTGGTGGAGAAGGTGGTGGCGGTGGAGATGGCGGCGGAGATGGTGGTGGAGATGGTGGGGGGGATGGTGGTGGAGATGGTGGGGGGGATGGTGGTGGAGATGGTGGGGGGGATGGTGGTGGAGATGGTGGGGGGGATGGTGGTGGAGATGGTGGGGGGGATGGTGGTGGAGATGGTGGGGGGGATGGTGGTGGAGATGGTGGGGGGGATGGTGGTGGAGATGGTGGGGGGGATGGTGGTGGAGATGGTGGGGGGGATGGTGGTGGAGATGGTGGGGGGGATGGTGGTGGAGATGGTGGGGGGGATGGTGGTGGAGATGGTGGGGGGGATGGTGGTGGAGATGGTGGGGGGGATGGTGGTGGAGATGGTGGGGGGGATGGTGGTGGAGATGGTGGGGGGGATGGTGGTGGAGATGGTGGTGGCGGAGATGGAGGCGGAGGCGACGGTGGCGGTGGAGGCGAAGGAGGTGGTGGAGACGGTGGTGGTGGAGACGGTGGCGGTGGAGACGGTGGTGGTGGAGACGGTGGTGGAGGGGATGGTGGAGGCGGTGCCCTGGATGCTACTGCAGTTTCGCTAGGTTCGAGACGACAGTTACTGCCATCGGAACAGTCACAAGTGTATTTCCCATCGCTGTCCTTGTCACGAAGGCTGGAGAAGTAATACTGGCCTGCAGTACATTGGGTTTGGCAATCGCCTGGAGTTCTGACGTTGGCAATGGCGTTCTGAGTAGAAGTGATCTTGTAACCAATGAGGAACAAACACACGTCCGTCAAACAACCGTCGGCACCAATGCAAGGATCGACAGCAATCGCGGCGGAGCTGAGCAGAGCGAGGAAAAGCACGACCACCTTCACGTGCTTAATCGCTCCAGCGCTGTCATGCTGTGGCGAGGACACGGTGAGCCACCCGCCGTGGCCACCTCCTCTCGGCTTCAGCCTCTCCGTCATTGCAGAAGTTGACGAGAGGAAGGGACCTGCAGTGAGAGAACCACAAAAGAAGTCCAAGAAAGCGAGGAAACTTCTGGCGGGTACACGCAAATAGTTCACTTTCCCCCTTTACCACCATGCGAGTACGTAGAGTGGAGAGTAAGTGGTGGGGAGGAGGGAGGAGAGAAAGGGGGAAAGCCCAATTGCCCCGGAAGGCACAGAAAGCAAATGCGTCAAATATTACGACATCCGAAAGGTGGGACTGGCTCGACGGTACTAGTGTGCATGGGCCAAGGGAAAGCTGCCATAGTTGTCATTGCCAACGTTACCTCCACGTCGGGTATAATCTGCCAGACAGAAGAGAGTGGGTCGGTATTGTCGGTCTTAGTTCACGATGGCGTTTATAATGAACTCAACTTGGATAAAATGTGGGTTCCCCACTCCGTGGCCTCCCCACGCACCGCCCAACGATGGCAGAGGGGCGACATGCGGCGGTTGACGGTGACGATGACAGGGCTCAAGAGTACCGCCCATTACTGTTCCTTTTCTTTTTTTCTCGCAGAAACGACATGGAAGAAACGGCGGCAATGCGAGATACCCTATCGCCACAAACGCGCATGCCGAAGCGGAGCGCACCAAGTTCGGCACAAGGCGGCGACTGCGCATGACGCGCTGAATGTGTGTCAGGAACCCGCGCAACAAACAGAGCCATTTCTTCAACTGCGGCGACACGTCAGAGGTAAGGGTTGTGATTACGAAGAAATCAAATGCTTTAATTGAGGGAGGTTTTGTTCGCATAGCAGATGAAATGGACAGAAGTACATTCCTGGGATGTTGTTCCAAACAGACTGTCATTGGAGTACGACAGGCATTGAAATCTGCTTGCACGTAAAACCTTTCTTGAACCAGAAATAAATTATGAACTACTTCATGACAAGGAGGAATCTGCTCCTTGCGAAACATTGACCAACCAATTGATCTAGAAGGACATAAGCAAGATGGCGTCCTTGTAGACACCTGAACAGTAGCACAATTGCCTACTTCAAAGCATATGTATCTCTATAAACATATAGCAAGAGGAATGGTACCAAACTTAAACTCTCCATATGAAACAAATTCATAATTTGTGAGAGTGGGTGCTCTCTGGGGATTTAGCCTTGGTGTGTGGAGAGCACAGTCGCAGCAGAAAGATAGACTTGGAGATTTTAGGAAGCCAGAGCTGGAAAATACAGGTTAATGAGATTGAACTGAGTACAGGGTATTTATAGTGTCCGGCTGGCTAGCCCAGGCCTCAGCCTTCTGCTTTCCTAGCTTGCTTTGACAAGCTACTTGCACCTAAACTCGGTGCTCTGCTTGCACCTGAACCTGGTGCTCTACTTGCACCTAATGTCTAGTGCGAGAAGTCCCCGACCGTCGATCGTCGAGATCGACGGTTGATCTTGTATTTCGGTGAGCCGCCTCGTTGCTCTCGTATGCCTCCCGGCGGTGGGTGTGGTCACCGTGTTGCGCACTCCACCGGGAGTGCTGCGATCGTCGCACAGTTGCAGCCACCGTTTTGCTGTCATCGTTGACCGCAGCTGTTGCCGGGAGCTCCCGTCGGCACACTCCCCTCGGCGGATAGCGTATCCGTTACGCTATTCGCTGAGGAGGCGAAAGCCACCCTCGCGTGGCGGTTACAGAATGCCGCGTGGGGGTTGCGTGCGAAACAGCCCCCTAGCGCCGGCGTGACCCCCACGCCGGCGCTCGCTCACGCTGCTCGCTCGCTCGCTCCTCCTCCTCCTCGCTGTTGCGAGCCGTCGGGGTCGAGCCAGACCTCCTGGCATATTTCCAAAAAAAGGAAAATGCCTTGAGTGTCCCCAAATCGTGGGTGAGGCCCCGAATATGCCAGAAAAAAGAGGGCACTTTGTTACATAATTCGTCTTCATTACACGCTAGTAGAGATCTTAAAGACAATCATGTGTAAAGTTGTCTTCAATGAATATGGTATGGTAATGTAAACATTCTTCTACACATCATCGCGATACAACACCAGTAATGTTCTCTCCTTCCATTTGACGTCGAATGTACATCATAAACACTAGTGGTTAGTGAGAAATTGAACATAGCACAAACAAAGCCAAGAAGAACAATTGCACATAATAAATGATCATCAAGCCTATAGATATTCCCTTCTATGTAGTTCCATTAACATGTATGATTGAAAACCATTGAACTTGAAACCCGTGAAGAGACCATAACGGTAATGTTGCCAATAGAATTTAGCCTTACAATCACTTCCTGCATGTATCTTAATGCATGATGCCAAAAAATGTCATGCTCGCGTTATCAATTCACCACTTTTCTTCCATATACACATAATTTCAACCGGTATGTCATGACCGTGTCAAAGGCGTTTCCCAAATGGCATGAGATGCATGCTTACCTTTTGCAAATGGCACGAGATGCATGCATAACTTCTGATAGAACAATTTACACTTCATAAGGCACATTCATTTCTAGTGATATCAACACATCAAATATTGCAAGAAGATGTTATTTGGCATATTCGTGAAGTAGGCACAGTTGATTTTCTAAATCAATTCAAATTCACTCTAGAAATGTAATTCCCACCATTTCATCTTGTAGATATGAAACATTGGGAGAACACGATGTGGATGAATAATTTAGATACTATCAAGGGTATTCAGAAGGAGATGATTCTAAAAACGCTAATCATTTTACTATTTGCAAAAGATATGCAAAAAGGATCTAATTCACTTGTGATACTAAAAATGAATGCTTTGTGTGAAGATTTTGAAACTAAAGTACCAAAACATCCTCCCAAATGTAGTGATGCAATGATGAAAACAATCATAGATAATTTTTCTTTTGATCAGATGAGTAACCATCTGCACATACATCGAATATAAGACCAGTAAGGTTTACACTTATTGTTTTGTGATCAAATTTCAATGTAAAAATCAAAATATTGCATGTTTCTCTGAAATGATCCATTATCAATGGACCGTAATGAAAATTTCCATTCATTCCTTCATTCAACATGTTTTCTACGTTTTTATCTTACCTATCATAAGAAACGATTGACGAGATATACCTTAATAATGTTGCATTTTCAAAATTCCTATATCCAAATTCAATTTTGTTCAAAACGAATTTGGATCAATTTTAACATTATTCAAACACAAATCCTTCTAATATGAGACAACATGTGAGCAAAAGATCAACAACAAGATAATGAGCATTTGGAGACCTGAATAAGTGAAGTTGAAAGCACATCCACTCAAACTCCACTATGCTCCACTCACGTTTTATTATACAAAAAAAATTGCAGACCTTTTGAATACAATTTAAGGTTTTCAGCATTTTGAAAAATATTGGGTAATTTTTCATTTGTATTTTTAGATTATTTCAACCTTCCACACACAACGTCATGTTTGATGAACTTCAATATATAATGATAGGATTCGTTTTATGTTTTATCCCTCTTGAATCAAATATGTTTGTGAATAATCACACCAACCCTAAATGAATCTGAAGTGATCCTCATATCTGAAAATTTGGAAGAGTTTTATGGGGTAAAGATAGACAACGCTTAAGTTCTCTTGGGTTCACTCCAGAATACTGAAACTAGATTAAATGAACTGAAACATGAAACTTCATCAAGCCCAGGAAAAATTTATTAATATTCTCGTTGAATTTAAAATGAATCACATGGAAAAAATTATGATGTATCTCATGATACTTTAGGTTTTATTGCTACATCATCAAGGAGTAACATTGTTGTTTTTCTTGTGATGCATATGGTTCCCGTAATTTTGCTGTTTTTCTATTTGCGGAATGATGATAAAATGAATAAAGTTATTTAAAGAACATGAAATTTCATATGATGAAGTGAAATAATAAATCCATAAAAAATGTCTTTTAAAATTTTAAGTAAAATTAATTCTAAAAATACTATTTGCATGATTTTCCAAGGACATGTGAAGCCTCAAGAGAATTAACCGGCATGAATGCATCCATGGACGACATATAATGTCCTTAGAACAATCATGCATGCATGATAAAACAAAACATTATAACAACCATAACATTAAAAGGAAAGGACCAGTGATCATCAGCCTTTACGTCCTTAAGTCACAAACAAGGCACATTAAAGGGTCTAATGAAACCAACATTTGTTCACACGAACACTCACCCATATCCAAAAGCCATAACATTCTCCAAAAGCTACTAACCTTTAAAGCTCCAATTGCAACAAAAAAAATTATAGACTTTTTGAGTTTAACTCCCAAGTATCCTTGGTAGAAATCTGCCACCTTAGGCATGAGATGGTTCTAAGTACATAACATTGGTGGTCAAGTTTCACCCAAGACACTACCTACCTATTGGAGGTGTGTTGTTGGTTCATGGGAAGCTATTGGAAATAAAACATGTCAAAAAAAGAGAATTTGGAGTTTTTTTCTCTAAATGACCTATTTTTTCTTTACTTAAGTTTATTTATCATAATCACTTTATGAAAGTACCTTTCACTAAAAATTTAGAATCTTTCTTTTCCTCTTAAACGTTTTGTTGCCTTTTAAGTACAAGTGTCCTCACGGATAGGAAATCATCCTTTCTGTTCCTCCCGAAAACATCATGATGGTTATTTAGAAACTAATCCCTTGTCCTTGCATAAGTTGAGTATAAAAATCCATCTCCATCAAGAAACCTATATGTTTCGACACTCAGTTTGTAGTCTAGCATGCAAATATGAAATGAAACAAGGCTTATACAAGGAAAGTAGAGATGGATAATCTAGTTTATAAAGGTACATTTATCTATAAGAAAACATCCAAACATGGCTAGCAAATTCGAAAGAAATATGGTTTCTATGTGGTAGAGGTAAAATGCAACTTAATTGAATGCATTTATTAGGAATACATGTGAACTCGGTAAAATAACAAGAAGTGGCTTTCTGTAAACATTTTGAGGAACAAGAAAATTCATAAAAAATTTGAATCATTAAATAATAGATATTTCATGATTATAACCCTACATTACTTTATATTTTATCTTTATGCAGAATAATTAGCATGGCTTAACACATATCCAACATACTTAACATCAGAACAATTAAGATGAGTTGTCCTTCATAATGAAACTTATCATTATCTGAGAAGAGTTTCAAGAACACATTTCAAGAATAATGGGGAAATATGAACCA
Source organism: Penium margaritaceum (assembly GCA_023375785.1). Lineage (NCBI taxonomy): Eukaryota > Viridiplantae > Streptophyta > Zygnematophyceae > Desmidiales > Peniaceae > Penium > Penium margaritaceum. The sequence continues at coordinate 14,158 of SZWC01020477.1, forward strand.
GTAATACTGCATTTCACTCCGCATAGAATGTACACACATTTATAAGGATGTATGAACCCATGATTCGATGCACTGACAACATAGTGAAATCTCATGGAACTAGGTGTGCCAATTTATTTGGTAAGGCCTTGATTAACCTTTGTATTCTTAAACAAAGGTAGGGAAATTAAAGAAAGATCGCTTGAAAAAGTTGCACTATGTAAACAATTGCACATTAAACGAGAAAGACCTTGGAAAAGAGAACCATAGAATAAAACTAAAGAAACTGGAAAGAGGGTAGGGCATGAAACTTGAAAAAGTAAAACTGAAAGGAGCAAAAAGAATGTTTTTGACTAAACCACACACGTTTTCAATCTTTTAACTGCTCAAAGAAAAAACGATATTCTAAAAAACCTTCGTATGGCACCAAGACAGTGGATGCATTTTGTAGATCACAAAAGAAAGCCAGTATTTACCTTTTGGGGAATCAAATAGATGCTATGTGACTTCTCCTTGCATAAAAAAAGGACCCTTGCTAAACTCAAGACTAGAAAACTTCACATAAAATAATGGAGCAACTGTGAAATTTTTACATCCCTTAAATATTTTGACATTATTGGTTACCCCAAATATCTCATTGAATCAAAGAGAGATGATCATTAATCACCCATGATGGTGGAAACATCAGGCTTAAATTCATAAAAGGAAGATTATTTTTTACAATTTTCATTCTTATTCCATTTCATGATATCATTGTAATGTATTGTTTTCAGAAATTTAGTTGGAATTTTTTCGGTACAATGAAATTCAACACTGAACAACACACTATTTAAGCATTAGTTTGAGGAGATAACAAAGAGGTGCTCTTGCAACGTTCTTGGTGTTTATTTGTGGAAATTGCATCATATCAACTTTATCCCTATTCAATTCCCTTCCTCCCAAAATATCCCTTGATCCCAACCCATCTCTATCTTACTCACTTTCTCAAATTTTCCTTGCTTGTGTCCTCTACATTCCTCTCTCACGTCAATCCTTACCCCCTTTGGTGTGTGCCTTAACTCTCCCTCCTGCTTCCCTTCTTTTATTTGCTCCCTTCAATCTCTCTCTCTCTATCTCTCTCTCTCTCTCTCTCTCTCTCTCTCTCTCTATCTCTCTCTATCTCTCTCTCTCCCTCTCTCTCTCTCTCTCT
>SZWC01020478.1:1714-13552 GCA_023375785.1 Penium margaritaceum
GCAGCAGCAGCAGCAGCATGGACAGTGACAGTGTGTGTGTGGCATGGACATGCATGCCTGCAGTTTGATGCTCTACAGATGGCATTCGACAGCGTGCCATCTGTGCATGGATAGCGACAGCATAGATGCATGCATCCATGCTTGCCTGCATGCATGCATGCAGAAAGTTTTGTTTCCACATACGCTTGTGAACATGTTTGCACATGTTTACACATATGCTTGTGCACATGTTTGCACATATTCTTGCGAAGTCCCGCAAACGTCCAGGCACAAGCTAACCCTTTGTACTACGCTCTGGCCGGCAGTTTGCCATCTCCGTGGTACACCATTCTCTTCCCTCAGACGTTCTAATACAGTAAGAAATCTCTCTTAGAGTGGGATAGGGGATGAAGGCGGATGCCCACTAGACTCTGTCGAGCACCTCTGCGGTCACTCAGCATGAGAAATACAAAACAATTAGATTAGAGTAGGCCAGCACGGCTCGTTCTCACTCACTCGACTTTGTTGAGCTCCTGCAAGTACTCTGCCTGCTTTCCAGCGTCCTTGGGGTTGGCATCCGCCGCTTCTCGCAGCTGCTGCAGGCGCTTGCGCTGCTGCCACGCGGGGTAGTTGAGGACGAAGCGCACCAGCTTCCACGACAGCACCCACCGCCACAGCGCTTTGATCAGATTCCACGGCAGCAGCTGCTGCAGAGCCAGCGCGATGCGAATCTGGTGCAAAGACAGCCCCGAGGATTCGGACATTCTGGCCGCTTTAGACTCAGACGACTCCACAGCCCCTGCGGCGTCACCGTCGGCGCTGCTGCTGCTGCTGATTGATTCATGCGCTGTTGCTGACGCTGTCGAAGTTGATGGTTCGGAGGTTTGGTTGGCTGCTGGACTCCCGCTAGCTGCTGACGCGGCGGCAGCAGGGGCTGACGTGGCAGATGTCGGCACCGGTGCTGCACCAGCCTCAACAGATATGGTCTCTCCGCCGGTGTTCCCTGAAGGGGAGGTCCTGCCGGAGATGGAACCTTCCTCCGCCTCTCGGCCGCCTGTTCTCCCTCCGTCCTGCGACGAATCGGAGGGAGGGAGAGCCGACGCAGATGTGGAGATGCGCCTACGATTCGGCAATCTTCTGGCAATCGGAACAGGCCGCCCGTTTTGGTGCGACGGAGAAGGATGGCGGAGCCGGAGTCCTCTGTGTAGCTGGCACGGAAGCTGCTTCGAGGAAAGCAGCCCCCGACAGACTGCCATCCCGCAGTCGTGCGAACGGATCGTCACCAACGGCCCGCGGACATCGCCGCGGACAGGATGGGAATGGACCGTTCTCCCTCTCAGCTCTAAGGCGGGGGAGAGCAGACTGCGGACAGCTGCGCTGTGCTGCTGACGCTGCGACAGCCCAGCTGCTGGAGAAGCCATGTACGAAGACACCAACGAATCCACGGCGAGAGGCGGATCAGCCTCTGAGCGGTCCGGCTTAAAAGAGAGGGTCGGTCGTGCGGCTGTGTCGCAGCGGATGGTCTTCCCGCCACCGTCGACGAGAGAAGCCGGCGAGGGTGGTAGTCGAATCTCAGACTGAGGGTTGATCAAGGCCCTCACTCCGCCAAACCAAGGCGGTGAAAGACCCTGGTGGACACTTGTCGGAATGAACTACAGCGGCTCAGCTCCCCCACTTTCTGTCAGTGCTGCTGCTGCGGGTGGGGCGACAGGATGCGGTCCCAGTTTGGTGGAAAGGGTACAGGAATGACAGATACGAAAGTGCCCTCACCTGTGCCTCTCCATCCCCATCACCGTCATCGTGTCGTCGTCCCCATCGCATTGCCATCAGCATCATTACGTCATCCTCATCGCAATCGTATTGCCATCCCCATCGCGACCGTCACCATCCCTATCATTATTCCGTCCACAAAACCATCGTCAGCAACCATGCACGACTGCCCCTACATCCATTCTTCCGTGTCTTCCACATCGACATACGCTCCCAGCCATCATCCTTTCCTCCTCTCATTGCGATCGCGGTGCCCGTCCACATTGCCACGGCTGTTGCTCGTGAGGGTGGGTGGACGGCATTGTGACATTACAGGCGTATGGCCTGATGGCATGGTCCGACCGAAAGAGAATGGGCGGTGTGACGCATCGTCTGACGAAGGGGGAGAACGGCGTCGGCCGTTAGGACGAGAGATGAACATGGCATCCTGTTTATTTTTCGGGCCAACTCGTCTTAATCGACTGAGGCCTACCTCAGCACTATACCAAGTCCTCAGGCTGAAACCCCATATCCAAAGGATCTGTTAGGTTCAGAAGGGATAAGAGTAATGAGGGCTCCCACCAGAAAGATAAAAAATCTGATTCCACGTCATTCACCTTTCTGAATACATTAAACGTACGTATCGGACAGAAAACATGGGATTTAAAATCTCGGAAGCACATGAGAGAGTTTTTACCATTGTGAAATGCACATATCAGGTGATTTTTGGCAACAAAGCACTTGATGATTTGGAAATAGGCTATTTTCTTTGGATATTGTGAGCTAGACCANAGATAAAAAATCTGATTCCACGTCATTCACCTTTCTGAATACATTAAACGTACGTATCGGACAGAAAACATGGGATTTAAAATCTCGGAAGCACATGAGAGAGTTTTTACCATTGTGAAATGCACATATCAGGTGATTTTTGGCAACAAAGCACTTGATAATTTGGAAATAGGCTATTTTCTTTTGAGATTGTGAGCTAGCCCATCTTTTCTTTCTCAAGTTATGGAAGAGTATGAAGATAACTGCCACCCGAGCGAGATAATAGCTAGATGTTCAAAGGGAATAAGGATCAATTCTACAAAGAATTCTGGGAAAAGGGGTAAGAATCATGGACAATTCAAGTGACACAATGGGTGAGACCATGGTCGTGTGGTTGAAGAATAATCAATCACTGCAAGTACACCATAGCAACAATACATACATTATCCTCGGTTTTTGGGGTTCAAAACGAAGTATCTAGAACATCGGCACTGGGATCAGCAGGAAATAAATCATCAAATTCACATGGTGGACAAAGAATTCCAACAAAAGAATTATTCCACGTGTTCCCCTTGTGAGTCAAGTTCATATTCATATGGTGGAAAGAGGGTACGGGGAGCAGAGAAACACATGTAGACTTTGAGCAAGGGGAGGGGGGTGGAAATCTCATATTTTGGGCCTTGGGGTCTAGTGGGGAAATGGATGGATAGTTGACTATCCCTGATGAGGACTAGACCATAACTACGTGTTGAGACATTGGAGTACAGGCCGGGTGGTGTGGATAGGGTGTAGAGGACGGGAGGACCCAACGGGCACTATCTTGTGTGGTCAAAGCTGCTGGAATACGTAAGACCACGGATAAGGGAAGGCCTGTTACATCTATGGGGGTCGAAAATGTGTAAACTGGAAGATACGAAGAGTGCAAATTCGTGGAGAATGCAGATCCATGAGATGGGCATTGTGTGAAGAACTTCGAAAATGACACGACGTAGAGTCTTGGAGAATGAAGAGATCGAACTCGGGAGGATTTCCCCCAACGGGACGGCCTATCACATCAGAAGATGTGCTAAAGCTCAACAGATAGATCACCAAAAAGGAGTTTAGCCCAACTTGCAACGAAAAAAAAGAAAAAAAAACACTATGGGATATGAATTAACGTGCAAGCTCTTGGGAGAAAGGAGTGGAGGGTATTGCAACGTTGGAAGCCATTGATCGTTTGAAAGTGATGTTCCATTCAAAGGGAATCTTGGGACTCGTCAAGATCGTGTGCAAGATGAATACGTAGCCTTGTTTGGAAAGGGGTTGAGAAAGGAGATGGGGCTTTTTCGAAAAGTGTGAGTAATAGAACTGAGGTCTGGTCTTATACCCGTTGTTTGTGCAATGAGTGAACAGCCTACCATTTCACACAGATCATTCGCATTCGTCAAAGATGATCAGAGTGCCCATCATAAAGAATGACCATTCCCCATGTCCACCAAGTAAAGCGGCAATCAGAAAAAAAACCAAGATAGCTCGCACACCCATTTGGAGACTCGGCCGAAGTAAGATGGCAACATCCAAATAGGTGTTGAGCATGTGACAATTGCAATGTGCAATGCACCATATCCCAAAGACATGTTACCGTGAGAGGAGCTAGTCACATGTGCTAGAAAAAACATAGAAAATCCAAGTTAAACTCCCCTCTTCCTTGTTGAAATGTGCTTGCGTACTTAGTTCTTGCATGTTGTTAGAATCATGCACCGTATTGCCGCCTAAATCTAGAAACTAATCATTGTTTATGGGTCCAGCCCATTGATTAGTTCTGACTCCCTAGCCACTGTGCGGAAATTCCTTAGGTGTCCCTTGTTTTATGACGGGCGGAAAACAGGTTCGGGTCCCGTCGGATTTAGACGTTTGGTAAAATGATCCCGTCACCGAAGTCAGTGTGCAGGCGAGCGAGCCATTGCGCTGCGCTACCAGCTCGGAGCAAGGCGGTTCCGCCTACTTGAGCGAGGCGGATTGCCGGGAGTGGGCAGGGGTGGTGGGGGAGGGGGAGGGAGGAGGGGGGCGACAGGGTGGGCCGAATGGCTTGCGAGTTCCATCCATCATAAGAAAACATGGCAGCATCCAGGACTTTACACACCAACATGTTCTTCATCATCCGCTAAGATCGAGTCCCCTGGGAATTGGCCAAGACTCAAATAACGCCGCAACGCCATCACTTGCATCTCTCGCGTGAAAATCACGTCGTACCCACACTTAGACCAAGTGCTTGTGATTGTGTCTTTCATGTATTTCAACCTAGGCCACGACTCAAGCATCCATCCCAGCATGTTCGTCTCCATTTGTTTGAGCGTGAAGCGCATGCGTGGGTTGTTCTTGGACTCTTGCGTCATCCATTACGAGAACCGCTCCGTTATGAAGGCCTTGAAGGGTCGTTGGAGGCCGACATCGGCGGGTTGCACCTTAGAGGTGCAACCCGCCGGGATGTAGACTGGCACCACGTACGGAAAGGTCTCCTTGAGCCATGTCCGCAATGCCTCGGTGCCTTGCAGGCGCCATGCATCGAGGAGCACCATGCACAACTCGGCGCTGAGATCCTTACCCAAGGCGGCACACTTGCGGCGGTACCATGGGTTCAAGACGAAACGCAACCACTCCCGCGTGGTCAGCTTGTTTGCCCAATGGTTTTGCTTTTGAGTGAGGTGCCACCTGAGCTCCTTTGCCTTGGCGGCATGCGGCCGGAAGGTTGCATGGTAGCCTTCATGCTGGAAAAAAACGACTTTCACACTCGGCCAATTGGTTGTCAATGCTAACCCGTTTGGGTTGGGGAGGGGAAATGACAAAAAAAGCAAAAGAGACATGCTTACCTGCATGGGTAACATGTCGCCGTCCATGGAGGACACGACAACGGCCATGAATTGGCGCTTGTCGTCGGCGCCCACGATGGTGACCTCCTTACTCCCAGCGGGGGCCCACGCCTTGTTCGTTGAGGGCACCACCATCACTCCGGTGTGGTCAGCGTTGACGAAGGCGGACGTCATGTTGATGAAGGCGGACGTCATGTTGTAGCCCGCCACAATTCCGGCGAGATCGTGCATCATGTCGCGGACCCGCATCTCAAAGTTCGGCGGCAACTTTTGGGCGGTGGTTGTGCGCGCGCGTCACGACCACCCCCAGTCCTTCTCCATGAATTCATGGACCCATGTCTTCCCAAAGGATGTGACTTTCCTGTTCTCCGGCAAGTCCTCCGGACAAATGTCCTCGACGATCCCGCGGATCATGGATTGGACTGTCAAAGAGCAAATGGGGACTCCAATCCCACAGAGCTGCTCCAACTCCACGATGGCCTCCTCAACGACGGCCAGATGGCGGTCCCGGTGGTCGCGGCGTCCACGCATGCCGGGAGGGAGAGTTGCATCCGGCGCGCCGTCCGGTAATGGCTCTGCGGGTGCCTTACGTTCGGCGTCCATGATGTGTGGCCTTGGGTTCTTTGAGTAGCGCTCGTACCATCCATAGAGGGTGGAGGGGGCAAGCTTGTCATGGGGACATGCAGCGCCCAGGCCATGCCACACATGTTGTATATGGGCAACGACGGCGTTGATGATGGTGCTCTTTAGCACCACGTCATTGATGTAGTGAAAGTAGCCCCGTAAAATCCAGTTTGTGTAGCCCCCGCGCTTCACGGAACCGGACGGGGTAGAGGACACAACGGTGTTGGAGCTAGACGCTTCCGGGAAAGAGGACGGGGTCACAATGACTTGTCCTGCACCGCCAAGGACTTCGTTGACTTGTGGGTGCTTGCGGGGGCGGTCGACACCGCGCTTCACCTTGGGTACGTGAGGTGGAAGCCGCTCGACCTCGCGTTGGACTTGAGCAAAACGGTCTTAGCATGAGCACCTCTCAAAGTAGCAAGTGATTGTGTTGGCCATGGTGGAAAGTGGCCAAAACAATGCACTTGGCGGTCCTTTGCACCTCGACGGCTGCCTCTCTCAGGCTGCAAGAGAGAGGGAGCCGTGGGGTCTCACAAGAGGGAGCCTTGCGCGGTGCGACTGCTTGGTGTATACAGCCAGACGACGTGCGGAGGCTCAAGGAACACATCGTCGGGAGCACCGGTGGTCCGTCAGTGTGGTCATTGAGCCGCGAGCCGTCGATTTGCCTCATCGAATTTGAACGTCCGAAGGCACTACGCGAGCAAGACAGACTTGACACCGCAGGGACTAGAACGGGTCGTTTTGAATTTTCCAGGGCATTTACTCATCTACCCCCCCTAGCCAGTGGCCCATAATTCAAACCCGGGTACTCTAAATAACCAAAATGAGAATTGCTTCCAAAACACCTTCCGTATTCAGGCGGCAATACGGTATCATGATGTATCATGTTTTGGATGTACGTGGAAAGGTTTGTATCTGTTTTGCCTTTGTTTCTTCCTAATGGATGCCTTTGCAACCACGACGAAACATGGTAACCATTAGGAACTGGAATTCAGAAGGAACCATGCGGACTTTTCATGACTACACATCAATCCATAACAATTGTATGGACTATAGAAATGCAGAATACTCGTACTTCATCCATGGAAGCAAAAGTGAGATTCTGTTTTGATTTACGCTGAAATTTGTTTGGTCTTTTTGCTTTACAGTTGAAAAAGAAAACAACGGAATAAGCTTGTACATTTAAGTAATATTCCCTCTCCAAATACATCATCTTGACAACATGTCATTTTACCAAACTCTGCCCCGTCAACGTGCCAACTTTCTATTTGCAAGTATCCCTTTTGCGGCTCACTTGATTTTGGTCAAATACTCACAGAATGTTCTTTGCAAAAATTTGCTTCTTTGTGAAAAGTGTTTGTTGTTGTGTGTCAGGTGAGATAAAACAAATGACTTGATGCTGGAGACAAAGAGAAAACAATGAGTGAAGTTTTTGAGGACATTAAGGACACTAGTGTTAGCAAAATGCCATTTGTATACATGTTTGTTTGCTTGTTATCAACCATCGCAAGGTTGGCGAAAGACCAACCTCCAAGTTGCCTACAAAATGCAGGTTGGCTAATTGATGTTCAATCGCTGGAATGGAATTGACTGCCGATGTTTTGGTGGTTGCTAGATCAGCAGTTGGTTCAAAGAGGGAGAAAAATTAGGAACGAGGGCTTCGGTAGGATCGAGGGTGAGGGAAGGGTCGAGTTGGGAATGAAAGTGTGATGGGAGGGGGTGGTTCTGGATGTTGCACTGGAGTGGCACGTACGGTGCGTCATGAGAGGTTTCTTTAAGAATATCAAGGCATGCGTTTTGTAAAGATCTAGCATTGTTAAGAAGTCAACAGGGTAGCATATTAAACTCGAGGTTGTTCTTAGTAGTTATGTCAACCATCCAAGAAAATGGCCGACTCTTTCCAAACATCACATAACAAAATATGGAATATCACGGCAGTTGGTTTAATGCCCTCGGTTGAACTGCGTAAGAGTTTTAAGGTGGGCATGCGATGGACTGCAAATGTGAGAAAACAATTTCCAAAGCATAGTTTGTTATACTTCTCTACACGTGCCATTAAAACGAAGGATCTTGTCGCTTATTCACCAAGCAAACAACTGATCGTACATGACCACAGTGACGTGATGATAATGCACATGAAGCATCAGTGGCCACTCATGAGATGACAATGACAACTGCTGATTATGAAACACAAAACTTTATCCACCCCCAAAGTTGAATGGTGCACAAACTCAACCACGTTTGAGAAACTGCGAGAATGATACCAATTGCACATAATGAGACCAGTTTAGCTTCATTTGCAACAAAACATGAAGTGAAAACATTCAACATGAGAAAAGAATGCAAGGTGTACCCACTTTCCCATGTAAGCAAGTACTGCACCAATGTAGTGCCTATTTCTTTCAGACCCCGGACGCAATAAAACTAGCATTGTGTATCCTGGAAAAGTGGGAAAGTGTATTTACTGCATACCCTAAGTGGATACGGTGTTTGTTTTGTGCAAAACTATGTAGCATACACTGCTTAGATGCCTAAACAATAGATAAAGTGAATTCCAGCTGATGTTCCCAGCTTGCTACGTGAGACAATGTTACGAATGATGGTTAGACAATTCGCCTCTGATGGATTATTTGGTCATTTGTATTTGCATTTTGGAGAGGTTGCAGTGGTCATTATCCATGGAAGAAGACAAGAGGAGGTAGATTTGTGAGTGGAATTGGAGAATGGAAGACCAGGGAGTAGTGCATTAAGTTTTTTGAGATGGTAGGAATAGGGGGCACACGGAAGAGTACAACAAGAACTTCAAATGAAGGTAAGCAATGATTTCCACCATGTCCATTGTCAACAGCTATGGAAAACATTTCCTAGTTGCCGATCGCCGCCTAAAGGGATTGGAGGATGGGATCCCATGCGTGTGAAGGATGAGCAACAGGCTGAACATGTGATTGGAACCAGGATTTGTTTGGTGGGAGAACGATGGGTGAGGATTCCACCATGGGGTGAAATTTCCAGCACAAAAAAATCCATTTTGTTGTGACTGGCGAGGAGAACGTTGTAGCGTGTAGTCGTGTGGACCACACTTATAAACAAACAGATCATTTCAATAGGCTAGGAAACAGTGACCTAATCTGCCTACCATACGAGGGTCCTGTCTCGAGGGCGTGCTGGGGAACTAGAGAAGCATGCTTCAAACAGAGTTGTAATGGGCCACAGAGCACAATTGATTGTCAATGGTATAAATTAAATGCCCTGCCAAACACGAGATTGCAAAAGGATGGTGTTAGGGAGAGTTTCATTGAGGAGAAACCTCGTTTTTTCTTAAGAAGTGTAGGATTTTCACCCAAAAATGCATTCAAGATTTACGCCCGAGTGAGTGGGTGTGTTGAAGAGGCAATACCAATGAAGGGATCCGCAGGCCTTCTTAAAGTCTGTGCATAAGAGTTAAACAGGAGATATGGTATGGAAATGGTGACATTGGGTGCCGTAAAGATGCACAAAAAAGCTATGAGATGCGGCTACTTGCAAAAAACGGGTATGCTTCTATGAACAATGAAGGAGAGGGCTTTGACATATGGTGAGGTAAAAGATTTGGGAGTGGTTGATGCTTACTAGTTTACATAGATCTCCCTCTCCTCAAGACGATTTGCAATGTAGGAGGAAAACATTGGAATAGCTTTCATTTCATTTACAAGAACATTGTTTGTCCGGGGGAAACTGTCAAGTGACGTAAGTTAGATGTTGTTTCTATTGCTTTTTCTTATAGCCTGTCTTGTCTGGTGGCCTTGTCAAAGGGTTGGACATGGATGGTTTCATGAGTCTTCAGGCTGGATAGGGATGTACATGTCAGATTTACATGTTTGTTGAAGGATGAAAAGTTGGTACTGTTGGCATTGTTGAAGATAACATTATCGAATTCTGTACGAAAATCCGATGAGAGCTGGTATTCTCCTGATCCACTCCTCTTTTTCCACCATTGTAACTACGAAGACAACACTCTTATCCCTACAGTGCCAGCTGCATTGCATGTCACCTTTGCCTTGCATCCAACACGTGGAGGTGATGATTTCTCAATGGCCCTGTTGCCTTTCTATACAGTGTATTTGAAAACTAAGCTACCACATATGGTTGGTACGACACCCTGTAAAATGTGAAAGATGCCACATGGTCAACACCCGTGTTGCAAGTAGTGCTTATCAATGATAGCATAACGGATCAACACTATCCCGGAGTTATGAGGCGGCGTTGTTTTTCAAGATCCTTTGGTGATCCTCCTGCAACCATGTCATGGGGAGATGAAAATCACAAAAACGATTAGGGATCCTGAAGAGGAAAGGTTTGGAGGGGAGGAAATGAATGGACCAACAAGGTCCCAACTGCTTTCAAGATATATGTTCGTATTGGAAGGAAACAATAGTAAATGTCGTAGTTTTTAGCTCAGTCAAACATATAGGAAATGTGTCGAATTATCACTTGTAAATGAAGTTATATGCTGGGGGACACAGACATAGCTATAAGTATGCCAAAAAAAAACGGTTTGTTTTGAATTCTGTGTCTTGACTGTTGAATGATAAATCATACGTAGTGGCTGATATGACTGTAATGCCTCAAATCAAACTGTCTTGTTCCTTACGTTGTTCCTCAATTTATGCATGTTGAGTTGCACCAGTTGAAATGTTTCCTAGCAACACATGGTAGCAAATTTGCGAAGTTATGTCCTTGAAGATTTCTCGTTGTGTACATAACTGTGACTCATGAATTGCGGCGGCAAGGGAAAGTCACCCTTACCTAGAAGTACACGTAGCGAATTTGCAGTACCATCTTTCCAATGTCATCGCAATCAACTGGACTTGATTGCACATGATACTTAGCCCATGATATCGTGGAGAGGAGAAGTGGTACTTGATGGTGACATACATGATCTTTTACTACTCAATGTAATATTTTGATCTGGATAGGTATCTTCATAGGAACTTTACGAGAGTAACACGTGGGGATATGGACCATTCAATGAAGTTATGTTCAAGCATGTATGGTTGGTGCTTGAGTTCAATGTTTCTGCAATTCATCATCAGGTGTGTCTGCCTGACCACTAGAAAGAATCATTTTATACTAAGGAGGTACGTCAAAGGTTGGGCCAAAACGTGAAGGCTACAAAGACGAATGGTTGTGAAGGTTCAGCAATCACACACAAAGACAAAATAACTGGGATCTGTATAAAGCAAGGATATTGTTTTTCTCCGCTTATGGACTAGGCTCAACTCTAGCTGTGTGAGAGGATAGATGTGTAAAGTTTGAAGCTTGAGTTTGAAATGCTTCATGTTTTTCGTTGAAGCTATACGTGTTATACTCGTATGTGTTGGTAACTTTCATCACCTGTCCTATTGATCTTTAGTTTTGATAGTAAAATTTGTTGCTCAACGGAAACAATCATTTGTCGGATTAGTTAAGGAATATGCAACGAACAATCGTTTGATTGAAAAGGGTATGTGTCTGGTTCTTCCGGATTTTCCTCCCTCCTCGTCGTAGAGTTCTGTTGCAATCTCGTTTCAAGACAATGTTTTTGGCATTTTTTGTTTATGTCTGGCTGGTGAACCGAAATTGTGAGGCTGCCCTCAGCTTTGGTACAGTCCGACAAGGTGGATTTTCACAAAAAATCAGTCAGCCACCTCGTTAAAGATGCTCGGATCGCTACCGCCAACTACATTGGTAGTGTCAAACAATGACGACGTTGAAACGTGTGGTCACCTTTTGGGTTGCAAAGTACCCCTATTGCTTTCCTGACGACATCTTTTTTTTTAATGAATTGATTTAAATCTCCGTTCCTCAATGTTGTGCTTTATCGACCAATTTTTCAGTCCTTCCACCC
>SZWC01020478.1:17269-40825 GCA_023375785.1 Penium margaritaceum
CATACATACATACATACATACATACATACATACATACACAGACACTCATATATGTAAAAACACACATCTACCAACCGCATTGCACATCTTGTCTCTTGTTGCATCGCATGTCGTTTTGTACATGGCATTGCACATTGCACGTTGTATGTTACACCATACGCCGCGCCACATGTTGCGCCACACCACACATCGCGCCAATCACGGCACCACACGTCTGGCCATGCCACACGTTCTGCCGTATGTCGTGACATTCTCCACCCCGCATGTGGCCACACATGTTTCCACGCATTGTACATTGTCATGCACATCATCTTGCTTCATGTCATCCCTCATCCTTCACATACCACACTGACCACACCACACCACAACACACCACACCACACCACACCACCCCACACCACAAACCACCATACCACACCACATACCACCATACAAAAACACACACCATCCCATCACACCACACCATACCACACCACACTCACTGCAAATCACGACACCACACCACGCAATACCATACCAAACCACACCAAACCACACACCTCCACACCACACAAAACCACACACCTCCGTTCTACATCTCGCACCACCACTCCACGCCACACAAAAAACCACCACACCNTGTTGCCCCCGTTGTTGCGACTGGTGGTGGTGTCATTGTTACTGCCAATGCAACTAACTCAGATGATACTAATGCTAGCAACCAAGATATCAAGAAGAACAAAGGATTTGACAAGTTCCATGTGTTTAGCTGAAACTTAGCACTAGCAGCAGGTAACCGACAGATTTGCAGTTCGGACTCCTGGATCACAAATCTATGCTTCTCATGAGATGTGCCCAAGCGGGTTGAGGCTGGTGATCTGATGTCACAATGGATCGCGACAACCATGAGGCTTGACTCATAAAGCATGGCAATCAAGGTGGACCACCATTAGGCTTCAGTCATGGTTGATGAATCATGTGCGAAGAATCCAGCAAGGATATTCTTTCCATGAAAGGTAAACAGGAAATAACAAAGTGGTCCCAGTTTTGGCCACAGGATTTTCAACCTACCCCTGATTACCTTTTACTTGGCACGTCAAACCTGTTCTTAGTAAATGTTCTTTAGCATCTAATTAATTGATGTGATGAATGATATCTTTTCGAGAAAANCACGCACATACACACACATAAACACACATATACACATATATACACATATCTAAACATGTATACACGGATACACGGATACACACATACTTGCGTACACATGCACATGCACACAACCACATGTGCATGTATGGATACACACAAACATACACACTCATACACACACAAGCATGTGTGCTCACACATTCTTACATACACACACATATGCACTTACACATGTGTGTACTCGTATGCTCGCACACACACACATGTACACACATACACATACAGAAACACACACACACACATGTGCACACGCGCATGCATGCTCACAACAGTACACACACATGTACATACATATGCATGCATCCAGGAATGCACGCATGCATGTGCATGCTTGCATGCATACATGTGCATAATTGCACACATGCACGTGCACACGCACATACAAGTGTACACTAACACACATACGCACACGACACGCACACACAAATTCAAATGCACAAAATACACACATACATGCATATGCACATGCACACATAAACATGCATGCATGCGCACATACACACGCACACACACAGAAATACACGCACATACATACATACATACATACATACATACATACATACATACATACACACATACATACATACATACATACATACATACATACATACATACATACATACATACATACATACATACATACATACACAGACACTCATATATGTAAAAACACACATCTACCAACCGCATTGCACATCTTGTCTCTTGTTGCATCGCATGTCGTTTTGTACATGGCATTGCACATTGCACGTTGTATGTTACACCATACGCCGCGCCACATGTTGCGCCACACCACACATCGCGCCAATCACGGTACCACACGTCTGGCCATGCTACACGTTCTGCCGTATGTCGTGACATTCTCCACCCCGCATGTGGCCACACATGTTTCCACGCATTGTACATTTTCATGCACATCATCTTGCTTCATGTCATCCCTCATCCTTCACATACCACACTGACCACACCACACCACACCACACCACACCACACCACACCACACCACCCCACACCACAAACCACCATACCACACCACATACCACCATACAAAAACACACACCATCCCATCACACCACACCATACCACACCACACTCACTGCAAATCACGACACCACACCACGCAATACCATACCAAACCACACCAAACCACACACCTCCACACCACACAAAACCACACACCTCCGTTCTACATCTCGCACCACCNAAAGGTAAACAGGAAATAACAAAGTGGTCCCAGTTTTGGCCACAGGATTTTCAACCTACCCCTGATTACCTTTTACTTGGCACGTCAAACCTGTTCTTAGTAAATGTTCTTTAGCATCTAATTAATTGATGTGATGAATGATATCTTTTCGAGAAAAGATGTTTTTTACATGCAACTTGCCACCATTCGATCAGGCCGACACGATGATACAACCCATTAACTGCTTTGTACTTTAGACGAATGTGTAAGATTGATTACAGACCAGTGACTTCAATGTCTAGAGCAACACCAGGTGCGGGACCTTCCTTAAGTTGTTCCAAAGTACCCACATACAATTGAAAGATCTCAATTCGTGTTCAAAGAATGGTCAACTCAGACTTAACACACATTAAACTTTGTTATGATTTACCCAGTTTTGATGGTCGGGCTTAACTTAAATGCCCTTTGTGGTGCTTTTCATCTACTTTGGAGGGACAGAAGATTCATCTCCTTAGATGGAGATGACTTTTCTCTCTCGGTGACCCTTCAGTTACCATTGCATCTTCAAACCTCCAGTGGCCCTTCAACTGGTAGTGAACTTTCAGCTACTAGTGACCCTTAATCTTCCAGGTGACTCTTCAGCTGGCCTGTGTGGTTATGTAACCACCCAGGTGGTTATGCATCTACCTACGGTCACCACGTACTAGGGACTACTCCCCCTCCCCCTCAAAGCTAGAAGTTGTGTTGAGTCAGTGTTGGGATGTGTATCATGATGATCATAGGTTTTGTTCATTAGTGTTTTGTACACTAGTGTACATTTTTAAATTTCTATCACATGCACTCGCCCAGTATACTTTGTCTATTTGGTGGGTGGAGGGGGGGGGGAGTCAGCGCTCGACCCCTCACCCAAAGGTTAAAGTGAATTGGGAGAGTGTAACTGGGCAGTGTATGTTTTTTTGACAATTAACAAAAAAAAATCCACTTGTGTATTTCAAGTTGATAGTAAAACCACACAGCAACATTGCCGATCTTCAAAAACCAACGATGTCGATGAGGCCTCAAATTTCTCAAATAGTTGGGGGGGATCCGAGCGACGTCGTCCACATCGATGGCTCACGAGGCCCTCCATCCGCAATGTTTGTTTCTGGTCACTGATGCGCTTGAAAAAGCAAAGTGAAATGCAGCCTGCTTTTGTGTTTGTTTGTTCTCTAACGACACATTATGGGTTCACTCACACACCAGCCCACTACCATCCAAACACGGAACGGGGCTCCGGGCAACTGCTGAGTCCCACACGTATAAGGTCCAGTAGGAGCCCGGGCAATGATGAATATAGAACAAAGAACAGCAATTTGTGACCTCGGGTTGATTATACTATCCAAATTGTTGGCGTCGACAATAATGCATTTGTAATCGTAACACTTGTATCGCACTTAAGGTCCATGTTCTCGTCTAGGTCTTGATAGAGGAAATGTATATCGAGTCGTGAAACACTAGACCATGTTTTTTATCAGGTATTAGAGAGTTTTTTTTTTTGCGATGTTTCCTATGTTTAAGCATGCAAAGGCACTCTCATGTGTATGAATACATGTTAAGGTAAAAGCATGATGGAAGTTCCACGAAGGTACCATGGAACTTCTTAGTGCATACATGAAATGTGTACAGTACATGGAGGGTGTACTTTTTAGGGGTGATTAACCATACATCAAGTGGTTCGGGGAACTCCTCGTGTACTTCTCTATGTGACCTACAAATTCTGGGTGATATTTCAGATTCTTCCGTGCACGTCTTGGCCATCCAAGATTTCAGTCCAGTTTCACCCATGCACCTCTTGCAAAACTTAACAAGCTTTACATGCAATAAATTGCATGAGCTTTATAGCAAGGCATCATCGTTTTGGTTTGTTTTCTTTAATTAAATCATCAAAACAACCATTAAGCAGTGTACAGGTCCTCCCATCGTTTACATTCCAGGGTTAGGGTTCTGCATATGTGCGGACACCTACTAGGGCCCGCATTGCCCAAGCCCGTTATGTTCCCTAACAGCGCACATAGAGTCTTAGATGCCCCACACAAACTCCACATGAAGAAGAAAATATTAGCACAACCCCCTTATGTAAAAGGGATTTATGATAGTTTGTGCCTTGAAACACGATGAAAGTGAATCAAAGCTGCATAGCATGTGGTTTCAATGTGACACAAAATGAGTTTTTTTCTTTTTGTCTCTAGTTTAGTTGGGTTTTTATAGTAATTTAATTGTGCCCCTGTCGTGTCAAAGAAATCAACCGTACCACTAGTTCACATCCAAACACGACTTGGGTGCAACGTGAACGTCAAGTTGATAGGACATGCATGCAAAGCTATACTGTATTAATCAGCTTTTGTACATAGCAGTCACAAAATCCTCTGTGGATGGGTTTGTAATTGCCTGGCGTTTACTCGTGCAGTGTAAGATTGCCTCATATGCCCAAGTGAAGCCGTAACCACTTTTTTAACAAGAAACCGAAAACGTTCATGATGACATTGCATTAAATGCGACGACGACATGCCATCTCACGCTTTTTTGTCACAATTTTGAATGGGGTATTGTGCATTTCTTGATTTTTAAAGTGTCCATTTTGTGTGTGGACACCGTTTTCCACACTGCTTGGATGTAGGCATTACTTTGTGCGGTGTGTTGGGCACACAAGTGTCATCCTTTGATAACTCATATACAGTTTAGAGTTTATGTCTCATCTACTTGTTTTTGTAGTTTTTAAGGTTTACGGTGTATTTTCAACATCCAGTTCACTTTGTAACCCGTGCACATCTGGCATGCAGCTTTACATCCTTGTTCTTGAATAGCTTGTGCATCTTTTGCAACCTTACTACACACAGCAACAGCAAGGGACAAAAACAAAGGCAGGTATGATGATCAGGCACAAGGCTGAAGAGAAGGCAAGAAATTTAGTTAAACACATCTTAAAAACTACCATGTTATCCTTGTATTGTGTGTGGTGGTTTGCCCTTGTTGGTGGGCAGTTCTTTTGGGAAAAAAATCTAGTGAACCCTCTGAACATAATTCTTAAGAGGTTGACAAGATCAATGCACGAGTTACTCCCACTTTACGCTCCATTCAATGTGCGGGTGGTCACGGAGATCCCATGCATATGTTACATGTCATGGGTATTGTTTTCTAGTTCATATGTGGTTGTGTTGCATATCAAAACCATCATGCCACGTTGTTTGGATTTTCTCCATAGCTTGTTCTCTTCCAGCCAATGTCGTGTAGTTCTTATTGCATTAGAGACTGATACATAAGTCGTACATATGGTCTCTCGCATTTTAACCTAATGTGGAATGATCCATTGGTCCCATCAATTTACATTTTGTACGATTACGTTCCATCATTACAGTGATCAATGACCACTTGACCATGAGATCGTGTGGCTCATTGATGTCTAGTTGGATTTTTTTTTTAGGTTTACATGACTTTGAAGTCAAGCCTTCAAACATCCTTGATTTGGTCTTTGAACCCAACTTCAAAAAGTTGTAAATAATTTATTGCAGTCAAATACATCCCCTTTATCCAACTTTATGATGTTGTAGACCTGCATCCTTGTCGCTCCCATCCTATTATGTGGATGATGATTCGCGTAAAATGAACAGCTCATCTAATCTTTATTGAATTTGACACGATTCCCCTATATCAATGGTTTACACTTAATAACTACACATTCTTAGACTCTTTCTGATTCTCTTGTGCTGCTGGTACCGATGGCAACTTGTTCTTCAAAACTGAGCGGGGTTTCATACATTGAGCAAACCAATAGATTGCGTTTTTTACAACAGGCTATCAACTTCATCTAAAGTGAAAGTCTCAGACAACAAGATCTTCCCTTTGCTGCATGGCCATGGGGTTTGAATCCATTTCATTCATTAATTGAACCAGCATAACTGGAAAACTTGTTTTCCGTTGCGACAATGGTTTTTGGAAGCACTTGTATTGCAAGTTGCAGGTGGCTCACGCTAACAAACATGAACATGTTCTGTGAGGACAAGAAAAGCTCTTTTCTGACCATGTTTGAGGTTGTGGTGATTTAGGGTAACCAATGTGCAAAGTTAGTCACGTTGGGACGCTAACATGGCCATTGTAGCTTTACAGTGATGCGTTTATCGTTGAGACTGCCATCTGTTGAGTGAAGCGATTACTGCGCTGGTGCTAAGCTCCTATTCAATGAAGACCTCATTGCGTTTGGAGCACTATATGGAAAGTTACGGATTTTACAATGGATTCCCGGGTCCACGTCGACTGGGAAGTTCCTTCCGTACGGGTCAGACAAATTATGACATCCAGCCCTGGAGGAGCCTAAAGGGCTTAAAAAGTACTCTACTATGCTGGCATGGAGGCTTGTGCATGCCCCTAGCTGGATCATGGGAAGATCTGAAGGGCAAGCAACATCCTGGGGAAGCTGCACCTGAACACCTGACAAAGCTTCCTCAAGGAGGAAGCTTCTCCCTAAACCTGCTGAGGTGACAGTAACAACAGGAAGCTTCTCCTGAAGGAAGCTTCCCTATTCCAGGATAGGAGAGGGAGCTGACCTAAAGCACCTGAAGGAAGCTTCTCCTTCAGGTGGTCAACTTGCCAGGACTGCAGGAATAAAAAGGCGAGCTCCTCTCAGTTCAGATATCTCTCTACAGCTATAATCTTCCAGCTATAATCTCTCACCTCGCTCCAGACTCTGACTCTGGAGCCCCAGACCAAGACGTTGCTGGAGATCCCTCCAAGACACTTATAAGCTTGGCACTTGCATGCCAGCCTGGATGGAGGACACTGCTGGAGATCCCTCCAGGATCCCTATAAGCCTGGCAAGGCATGCCAGCCTGAGAGGAGGTTGCCCTGACGTCCTGAATGCCTTGCATCACTGCGTCGATGGCTCTACTGAGACCCTTGCGTCGACAACATTAACGGCCTAGCTAGGCGTTGCGCCCTAGTTTAGGGCCAGGAGTTCCGTCAGGGCATAATGCTGAGCCGCTACGTGCTGTTGTTCCTTGTACTTTCCTTGTACCATACTTGTATCATGTACCATACTTGTATCATGAACCAAGATCAGAGCACTAGGTGGCGCTCTCAACAGTTTGTAGCAGCAGTAGTAGCAGACTACATTGATGGTGGAGACGTTCTCCACCAGCCCTGTACAAGTATTGGGTGAAAGGCGGAGTCGACGCCACTTCACGCGCGTGAGCGGCGTTCCACGTGCACAGAAGCACGAGCAACATTGAAAAGGAGAACGCTCAGTCAGCTTCTCTTGTACTTGATGATCAATCAGTTTTACATGGTATACACATGGGCCAAGAGCAAAGGTGCCATGTCGCAGACCATGCACAACGCCAAGCAACAAAGGCACAATGCTTGGCCAGGGAGGTACAATGAACGGAGCAATAAGAAGCAGCGGCACGTCACGTCGTGACGCGTAAGGTGGAGGTGTTGAGGCAGCACATTTCTGCTCAAGAGGTCCTTCTTGAATAGGAGCAGCTGACCCATGCAGCTCAAGCATCGTAGACGCACAAGCTACAACAGTCACATGCAACTCAAGCAGCCCAATTCACACAACTTCAGCAACATTTGGTATGGGCTCAGCAACAAGATCTTCAACAGCAACAACTTCAGAACTAGCAGCAACGACAATAGCAGATGGAGTGGCAACAGGGTTCACATGCATCATCTGCACGTCTGCCTCAAGCAAGTCATCCTTCACTCATGCAAGGAGCCCAATCTCCACTGGTGCAACCATCTGCACCACCTCAAGGAGGCGTGCCAGTGACGTTTGTGGTTGAGCGGCCACAACCTACCCAGATTGTGCCACCCATGGCACAATCTCAGCATGTACTCTCCAAGCACCTGTGCTGCATACCTCTGCGGCCCAAGAAGGACCCGTACATGGTGGAGGAGCAGTCCCACCGCTTCTTGCAACTCCTATGAAGATGGAGTGCTCCAGCCTGTGTCGAAGACATCAGGTGCCTCCTTCCACGAGGTGCAGCGCAGACGTCCAAGGCGACGGTCTACCTGCACAAATCCATGAAGAGGAGAGCACGAAGGAGATGGAGAACACGGGTGCCGACGGTGCACCATCTCAACGTCCTTCCGTGCAACCAAGTCTTCCAATGAACTTGGAAGACAAATTCCATGTGGCAGAGCAAACACTAGGAGCTCAAGAGCCAAGTCGCTTGGCAGAAGAAGCATTCCATACGCTTCAAGCTATTACCACACGCCAAGGAGATGAACTTGTAAAGAAGGGCTTGCGGCAGCAGTTGTTCCATTGTTTGGTTCTCCTTTGGAAGGGGAAGCGGCAGCAGAATGACGCTTGGATGTTAGAGCTCCAACGTCAATTGTACCAGATGGAGGAGATGCAGCAGAAACTCCACCTATCGTTGGTGCAGCAGGTAGCAACAACTATGCAACCGTCGCAAGCAGGAGTGGCATTGGTCATGCCACAAACGGTCACGCTAGCACAGGTGCTATTATAAACATCTACGTGCAATGACATTGCGCAGCAGTTCAAGGCACAACCATCAAGTGCTTTGACGACACACAGGACCACACGGTACTGTTCCTCACATGACATAAGGAGGAAGTGCTTTCACAAATGGAAGCACGGTGACTTAGCAGCAGATTAGCGCGCATGAGCTCCTTTGCCAACAGGAGCAAGAGATGTGTGTGACTGCATTTGCACGCATCTCACAGTTGTAACAAAGGGTGGCCCGATCTAAGCAGCTGTGTAATCACATGTGCCAGGGGGAGCCATACCAAAGTGCGCAAGCACCATTGCTATCAGAAGTCACATCTACTCCTTCATCGGCGGAGCTTGTCATGTCTCGAGCAATGCTATCAGCCGCATCCGCACTTGGAGGCATGCAAAAGCAAGCAACTGTAGCCAATACACACCGGACAAGGAAGTGGGGAAACGTCCGGAACTTGCAGCTCCGAAAGCAAAGCCTTTGGCTTGTCAAGCAACTATGGACACGGCGTAGTGCCAGTATTTGGCACAATCACTTGGCCCAGCTCAATCTTGCTTTCATCAATCACGCAAGGGAAGCACATTGGCGACGTCAAAAGTTGCCAAGGAACCACGGCATGCAACAAACTTGCAACGGCTGAACGCGGAAGGATGGAGTGCACATCTGCCACGCTATGCACTGAAGCAGGGCCAAAGTAACAAGCCGTTAAGGAGGATCTGGACAAAGTTGCTAAAGAACAGAAAGCCTGTTCAAACCATGCAGACAATGCCACTTCTCCAGCTCTCAGAAGGAGCTGTAAGGAGCATCATTCCGACGTGAAGAGCATCACAACTCTCCACGATTCGGCATGTCATCGGCGGAAGAGGCGGCAAGGTGGACGCAACAAATCAGCTCACCACCATCGACTAGCAAGTCAGCAGAGCCAACACAACGGCGACAAGGCAGAGCGTTTCAGCAACAACTCAACTTGTCTGTTCCGCATCTCCACTATCCACCTTTTAGCGTGCATCTGGGAGCAGAAGAAGCAGAAGAAGAAGTGGCAAAAGAAAAGGACTGTAACCATAAAAGGACACCCTCGAGGAGTGGTTGTGATGACGGCATAAAGGCTAGCAGCAGCACTCATGAGCCGATGCTACCACGCAGTTCCATCCGGACGCGTCTGATGTCCAGGCTGAGGATTCAAAGGTCCTTGACCGACCTCGAAGTAGACTTTACAAAAAGAGCAAAACTACGCAAGAAAATCCTGCCGAGCCGGCAGGTGGTTGCAGTAAGCCCACCTCTTTGCAAGTGGCATGCGCGATGGAGCTATGCTCCATGAACAACATTCTTGTCGTATCGACAGGCAGTTGCACTTAGCCCACCTCTAATCAGGTGGCATGCATAGTGGAGCTTTGCTCCACGACCGACGTACCTGCCGTGTCAACATGTGGTGGCAGTAAGCCCACCTCAACCAGGGTGGCATGCGAGTTGGGGTCAGACTCCACGGTTGCAATAAGGCCACCTCATGGAGGTGGCATGGATGACAAAGCAATTCTCCATGGACACAGTGCCGATGGAGATTCTTGCGCCCTCGTGAACTAAGAGGCAGTAGCGTTGCGGGGTCTCTTTCTGTACCACAGTTCTCTGGGCCTTCATCGACGAGGGGGAGGAGGCCGGAGGAGGAGACGTTATCTACACTTGGAGGGAAAGAGATTGTCTCACCACGTGATTTGCAATTTTGCTTCAACTCATCGACAAGCATCAAGGATTGCAGCCAAAAGGGGGAGAAAAGGACATCAACAAAGGCAGCTACAATTTTCTCCTGGATTTGGATGTCGACCACTGTCGACGGAGGCGGAGTCTATTTCTACAACTCCTCACAGGCGGCTGGCAGTAGCAGGTGTTGCTGCAAAATTTGCAGCAACTCTCGTCGGGCCTTTTCTGCAAAATCGGCCTGACCACTTGCGATGGCATAGGGTGATGACATCATCGATGGGAGCAGCCGTTGTCGTTCTCGTCCATGTGCACAAGTGGCGCTCGCACTGCACACTTGGAACGGAGCGACAAAGAAAAGATAAAAAAACGGTGGTCGACACAACTTCTCGTGGATCGACCAGTGCTGAATGCGAGCACCGCACTGCGGTCGCGTAACATTGTCGCAGCTGGCAAGCCACTGCGGCAGGTCTGCGAGTCAAGATGAAAAAAAATGGAGGAAGGCAGCTCCATCAACAAGGGCAGCCGAGTGCCGTTCTTCAATCGCCAAGGAGCAACTGGCAGCAGTGATCTCTGTAAAGATCTTCATCAACGTTTGTCGCAGCTGTTCACAGAAGTGGACCATACCACTTTCAACGGAGTGAGTGATGACATCATCACTTGGAGCAGTCTCCATCGACATTGAGGAGCTGCAACAGCTGCACATACACTGCATGTTTGAAGCAGTGGGGAGAACGGCAAAGCCAAAGGAGCAAAATTTGATGTGCTCACAAGCAGCTCGTTTTTTTGCTGCTTAGCTGATACTGAAACATGTCAGTTGAATTTCTGACCTGCAGCAGTCCTCCTTTTCAAGTATGCGCAGAAAGCAATAGGAGTGGGCTGCTGGGCGATTTAGACAAAAAAGGAAGAGAAGAGATTGCTCGCTCGCACGAGTGGAACAGGAAATCTGGAAAAGAAAATGAAAAAACGAAGTCGCTCGCTTGCGCAAGCACAACGGGCCTCCGTCAGTGCCAGCTCAGCGGCTGGTCGATGAGCAAGGGGGAGGGGGAGGTCCGCGCTGCACCGCTCCAGCTCTCCGCGACGGTGAGCTGGGCCAGCGAGCCCTGCCGCGACGGCAGTGTGGACCGCGGCAGGGGTCTGCCGCGGCAGGGGTCTACCGCAACAGCTGCCTTGGCCACAATCAGCAGCTGTCGCGATGTTAGAGCTCCTCGCGAAGCCCCACTATGGTGACAAAAAGCGAGGGGGAGGGCCTCACTGCCTGCACCGCGGGCCCACGTGAACAGGCCAGAACGGGGCAGGAGGACAGAAAAAAGGAAGAAGGAATAGCTGCTTGCGCTCGTATTCGCAGCCCCCCCTTGCGACGGGGATCTGGCGAGGACAGCTAGTCTAACGGGACGACAGCGGGACAACTACATGGAACAAAAAATATGTGGCCGACGTGGAGCGATTGAGCTCCAATATCGCCGGGCAAAAGCGAAAAACTGGCCCATGGACGCAGCCGGCCGGACGGCTCCGAGCACTGAGCGGATACCCAACAGCCGGACGCCATGCATGCACGGGAGAAGCCTCCGGCCTACTCGATAGAACAGTGAAATGACCGACCAGACGTGGTAGGAACGCCCGTAAGGACTATCTCATAGTCAAAAACGGCCAAGAATTGGTTGCAAGGGGTAGAGGTCCAGCCATGGAGCATGAAGCACTGTGGGAGGAGCCAGAGGAGCACACTAAAGCACTATAGGAGCAGCTGGCTAACATCACAGGTTGAGAAGTCACTAGAGTTAAGGGGTGACTGAAGGCACCAGCCTTTATACTCTCCTAATGTCAGTGCTCACATCGGCGGTCCCAAGAGCGGTCCCAATACATGGTCCCAACGGTGGTCCCGTCATGCAGCTGCCACCTCGCACAGGACTGCCCAAACGCACGTGCATGCAAAGCACGGTGCATGCCTTTGAGAAGAGTTACTTCGTCAACAAGCAACCTCAAAGGGTCAAAGTGGTGAGATGAACCCAACCTCACCCGACGAAAATGTTGGAGATATCCGTGTGCTCCAAACCTGAAAAAGACTCTCGAGAAGCCTCGGCGAAGCAACCGCCAAGCCACATCGTGGTTGTGGCCAGCCATACGCCACCAATAAGATTCTTCAAAAGGGCGTGCATGCCCAATTGGAATCGTAGATTCCCAATCGTGCGTGAAAAGGCTCCAGAGGCCTCGTTCCAGTCCCTTATATTGAGGGATACGGGGATTCAATTTTTCCGGAGCCAAGAAGCCGACATTCAAACTTCGACGTTCGGGGATTTTTACCATTGACCGAAGCCACAAGTCGGCTCCATTTTCAAGGGCACTCCGAGGCGGAGTGAATCAAACAGTTTCTTTGCAGCACGCAAGTGAGACATTTTTCCAACCACCAGCGCACCAATCGAGGGGGAGTGTTGAGTGAAGCGATTACTACGCTGGTGCTAAGCTCCGATTCGGTGAGGACGCCATTGCGTTTGGAGCACTGTACAAAAAGTTACGAATTTTACAGTGGATTCCCGGGTCCACATCGACTGGGAGTTTCCTTCCGTATGGGTCAGCCAGATTCTGGCATCCAACCCTCGAGCAGCCTAAAGGGCTTGAAACGTACTCTACTGTGCTGGCATGCAGGCTTGTGCATACCCCTAGCTGGCTCTAGCAAGAAGAGGGCTAATTGCTACACAGTACTGCACAGCCACCCTGGTCAGGGAGCCCTGTAGCTGACTGGGCAAGCATCATGCACTCTGAACATGAGGCCTCCTCTTCATGAGCAGCCTCACGCATGGAACCAGGGTCCCTTCTACCAACATGGGCCAATCTGGTGCAAGCTCTAGGAGGATCCTGATCGACGGTTCTGGTGTAGACGCTTGGCGAGATCAACGGTCGTCATGGGAAGACCTGAAGGGCAAGCAACATCCTGGGGAAGTTGCACCTGAACACTTGACAAAGCTTCCTCAAGGAGGAAGCTTCTCCCTGAACCTGCTGAGGTGACAGTAACTAACTCTGTGCTACAGGAAGATTCTCCTGAAGGAAGCTTCCCTATTCGAGGACAGGAGAGGGAGCTGACCTAGAGCACCTGAAGGAAGCTTCTCCTTTGGGTGGCCAACTTGCCAGGACTGCAAGTATGAAAGGGGAGCTCCTCTCAGTTCAGACATCTCTCTACAGCTATAATCTTCCAACTATAATCTCTCACCTCGCTCCAGACTCTGACTCTAGAGCCCTAGACCAAGACGTTGTTGGAGATCCCTCCAATACCTCAATAAGCCTGGAACTTGCATGCCAGCCTGGGTGGATGACGCTACTGGAGATCCCTCCAGGATCCTTATAAGCCAGGCAAGGCATGCCAGCTCGGGAGGAGGATGCCCTGACGTCCTGAAGGCCTTGCATCACTGCGTCGGTGGCTGCACCGAGACCCTTGCGTCAACGGCCTTAACGACCTAGCAAGGCGTTGCACCCTAGTTTAGGGCCAGGAGTTCCGTCAGAGCATAGTGCTGAGCCGTCACGTGCTGTTGTTCCTGGTACATTCCATGTACCATACTTGTATTATGAACCAAGATCTTCATTCAGTGTTCTGCTTCCGCTAAGCTTTGCACAAGGCATGCTTGCTGGACACACAAAGATCCTATGGCACCAGGGGACCCCCTTGCTGCATCAGAGCACGCGGTGGCTTTGCCACTGTAAGCTCACAACAAATGAAACCAGTGTTTGCAATGACTGCTTGTAAGAACCGTTCTTAAAATTAGGATCACCCCTCTGATGTACTATTCTCAAAGGGTCAAACACATCGTGATGAGAACTCACAACCATGGTCGTGACTTGCTTGGTGTGATCTTTTGTCTTCTAATGTAATTAGTGTCACTCGGATCGGGCCAGCAGGTTGACCAGAACTGTTTTGGAGAGAGGCCACATGGTGCACAATCACAAAAACCTTGTCGAATAGAAAAACCGCCGTTTATAAACACCTCCAAGCGCATGAGGGATGTCCACGGTTTTGGGCCATTGGAATGAACTGAACTGAGTTATACATGCATACTTCAGGGTCTATTGAACAACGACAACGTAACATGTTCAGCTCTAGATACATCCAACGTACATTTAGCTACTTGAAGGAAAACCTTCTCATGATGGACATTTTAGGCCAATGCTTGAGTGAAGCTTTGAGCTGCCGTTTTTTTTTAGTGATCGTAATAGGGAGAGAAGGTGTAAGGCTACGCTTCGGATAAAAGCCACTAAGATGTTGACTTTGGACTGTTTTGAAGTATACTTGAGGAGAAACATACTAGCTATTACGGGGGGGGGGTATCCTGCCAAATGGGATCGGGTGTTCAAATACACACTGTTTAATTCAGTACACATTGCAAGATGATACTGGGATAGTTTATTAAGAAGATTTTATTGTTGGTTCCATTGGATGTAGATGATGGACGTCCATACACTTCAATCCATCCTGCATTGTAGGTAGCCAGTCTGTAAAAAAATCGATGCATACATCGGGTTGTGTTGTTTCCTTCCCAACAAATGAGCCGGCCAAATGTATTTTAGTACATATTTCCATTGCATTCTCGATGCTTCAATGCAATGCGTGTCTAGAGAGTGAACTCTGAAAGCACAACACCTTTTTTAGCTCCTCCCGTAGGGGAAAATTCATTGCAAGATTGTCTTACACAGGCTTGCTGTCAAGCATGAGTTTACATAGAACGTATGGATTGTGTGATGCTACACATTTTGATGTTGGAGGAGGTCTTCCATGGGTCATGGAAAGGTCTATGTGATGATGATAAAGGGACATGTAAGGTAAGCCTAGTCTAGGTATGAGTATGAAGATGGTAGAATGATACCGTGTTGTAGCATTAGTGTCTAACATGCTCGTTATACTGTTTTGTTCTTCTTGTAGACCACTTGGAGAATGTAAATGATAGTGTAGAGATGTCATTGTGATCGTGTTACCCTGTTGTTCCATTAATGTGGCACCCAGGTTTCCTTGCTTTCTTAACCTCTAAGTGTGGTCATTTTCTACGGGATTCAGATCCTTTTGGTGGTCGATTGATTATGCTTGCAGATTCAACCACGGCCTCTTTGTGTTGGGGGTGCGCTCGCTCAAAATTTCCCCTAGTGCATCATCCTAAAGAAAGCAACCTTCTAGTGGGTGCGCTCAAGGGGGTGCGTGTGCTCGCATCACTAAAGAGATAACTAAAATAGAACGGCCTCAATGTCTACTGGCACGACAGTTTGATTTGGAATGGTGGGCTGCCATACACTGACCGTGAGTTCGGAATCGGCGTTCGTGTGCGATAGAACCAAGCTTTGCTTTAGAGTTGTGTTCCATCGAATACAGCCGGCCAATATAGGAAGCCAATACAAGAGTAGTGCATACAATTATAGTCCAATTTTTAACTCAGGTGGAACAACAACCTCACGACACATCCGCCTGGTGTCTGGATTCAGGAAAGAAGAACTGTTATGTCAATATGTGGTCTCCACGAAAAGGGACATGTGCAAAAAATGGGTAAGAGTATGATACAAGCATGTGCATTGGCATGTTCTTGACATTATCCATGCCATGAAGTAATCTCCAGTGACGGTGAAAGGGCATGAATTTGGGGATGTTTATGCCATATATGCAATGTGAATGAGCTACCATCGAGACAAAATGGCATATTCGGACAGGAGGATGTGACATGAGCTTTCAATTGTGTCGATGGCTGATGGGGGATGTAGTGACATACATGCCGATTTAGAGCACACAAGAACAACGAAGATGGGAGAGGCGAGCTGAGTTATGTCACTGGACAAACAATATGGTGTTTTGTCTATTAACGCAAGGACAACAACAGTGGTTACGCTAACGACAGTGGTGGCGATGGTCCTTATGGTGGTAATGTTGACGGCGATGGTGATACTGAGGGTGATGGTGATGGTTGCGATAACGAAAGTGGCGCGGGAAGTGGCGCGGGATATGATCAGGTTGAGGACATCACCACTCGTGATGATGATGTTTGTGGCGCAGTTGGTGACGATGGTACCAACGATAACAAAACAACGTAGTAACAAAGTAACGTGGAAATGACAGTCGATACAAACAATACAACAACGGCAGCGATGCCTACCTTGGCGATGACAATGGTGACGGGGATGATGTCTTTTGTGTAGTTTTCTGCATTACTGTTCCATTCCGAGGAATATTGTGTTTCAATCTGTAGTGCATTATTGCCACGCGAACTCGTGTAGCCCGCTCGAGAAGCACGTTCAAGTACGTAGACCAATCAATCTACCATCATTGTTGTTAACCGAGGTTCCTTGATTGGTAAGGAACCATAAAATAAGGCATTCATAACAGAGGTCCAATGCCATCCTAATAGTTCATCAACGTCTACGTATGTCGTGGAACCATCACATGGTGTAGCGTGTGTCAGAATTTCCGCATTGCTATAACTGGTCATTGGCTTGTGGCCAGTTGGTTGGGATGAGTTAGGGGTGAGAGGCATCCATTCGCCGTTGGTTTGGCCCGGAGGGCCAAGCTTTGCGCCCATTTGGTTACATCAACATCATAGAACCATGGTTTTTTGTCCCTCTGTGGGTACTGGGGAGGTTCACTCTTAGGTGGGAGGAGTGAAGCACGTGCCGGCCTCTCAACATGGCTTCAATGGGGTTGGGCCATGTGGGCGAGTTGAATGGGTCGAGGGTGGTAGGCCCTCAATAGCATACACATGTGTTTTTCTACGACAGTTGAAGCCTGACACGAAATCTTGTTTTTTTCCGTCCACCGTTTCCATTAGGCCTACAACCAATGTCAAGAAACATTGATATGCCCTCCAAGGCAGTGTTGAATAACGTGGTCCCAAAAGTGATGAGGTGTCGTAATAAATTCGCACGTTGTTGATTTAGTTCCATCTAATGTCATTCGTGAGATTTTGAGTAGTTATGGTGGTGGTGGTGTGATTCTCCCTTGAGAGAATGTGTCTCTAAAATTACTCAATGATAGTTTTGGGATGTATCACTCAAAGTTATCGACAACTTGAGTAAGGAAGTGTTTGGATGCTCGTTCGTTCGAGCTGATGAGATGGTTGGAGATTCATAAATATGGTTTAATGAGATTTATTCAATGAAATATTTAATATTTATATAAATAAATATTACTAAAAACACATTGACCCAGGTGCTCGTTGGACGTTGCATCAGATTGGCTTGTTTGTGACCAGGTTCAACACGAGGGACAGTGATCAGACACCCTGCCAAAGGACTTCATCATGAAAAAGGCTGTCAGATCCCGGTCAGCACTGAGGCTGAAATGTGTGGACGCATTTAGAGTTGGAAGCTGTCACGAACCCGAGTGCTAATGAGGAGCTCCAGTTCCCTACAATTGAAGCGACCGAAACAACGGCTGGATTTTTCAGTTTATGATAGTTGAAGTATCAAACGTTCTGTCTTCTCGCTATTGGTAACAATTGTTTTATATTCCACTGAGTATTTACAGTGAATTCTTATGCGATCCTGCCCCGAATCCGTAGCGGTCGAGCGACTTCGCGTCGGTACGCGACGAGTGAACCTGAACCGTTTTCGGTACCCGAGGGAAAAATCCTCGGGCTTGTCCCGGCCCTCTCCGCTCCCTGGTTGTGCATATCCGAAACAAAGAGCTAAAGTTCGTCTTCCCTCGACGCCGTTCCCACTTGCGGCCCCTGTTCCCCGTGACATGGCACAGACGTCACGTCCCGACCAACCAGCTATGGCAGCTGCTGCTGCTTGCCCCATGCCCAAGTGGAGTCCTCACAGGCGCTGCTGCTGCCGCTGCCGCCACAGCCCGGTGCCGTCTCCGCAAAGCAACGAAGTACCGAAGCAGACGATGACGAAAAGCTAAGAGCAGCAGCCAAACGGAGCCACAGTAGAAAGTGCTGCAACGACAGTACGCGGAAGCAAGGCAGCGAGGCCCCGTCCTTTCTCCAAGCTTCTGGCAAATCTCGCCCCCCCAGCCGCGAGCTTTTCGCCAACGTACGCAACCTACACCACACATCACCACGTGACGGCAACTCCGCTGCCGTCGAGCCTCCGTAGGCGCTGCAGAGCTGCACCCCCTGCCATTACCGCGACGACACGGCGTAGCCTTCTCCTGCTGCGCAACTCGTCGAAACACCGAATTCTTAAAGGCATTGTTCGCTAACCTTGAGCTGTTGCCCGTCAAGGTGATTTCGGGAGTTGAGAGCAGTTTCTGACCTCGCGCGTGCAGGCTGAAGCTCTGGTTCCGGTTGTTTCCAGTCAGGCCTTCCCATGGCCGCCCTTTCGGCAGCCTTCATAGCCACCCCACCTGGAGCGGGCACAGTGCGCGGTTGCGTACGGAACGTTGTTCGCCCCTTGCACGGAAAGCACAGGCCCCTGCATCCCTCCACCCCTCTGCACCAAACACCGAGTGTACAAATGCTCAATGCCATCAAGAGCTCCGCTCCTTCGCCGCTCTCCTCCAGGCCCCGGGGAAGAGCGGCCGCCAGCTCATGTAGGGCGGGGGCCGGGGGCTACAGAAAGCTGGTGCCTGGGAAGTTCGTCTGCGTCAGTTCCAGCGGTCGATTGAGCGCTTCCAGATGCACAAATTCGGGGTTCGCAATTTCAGCGGTGGAGCAGCCCCTTTCGTCGAGGTGTTCGTTGACCTCGCCTGTCCACGGAGACTGTCCGGTTCGGGGCAGTCATGAGAGGCGGAGGAGGTTTGCGTGCGCGGCTCAAGCCAGCGCCGGCGACAGCGGCAGCTCGTCGGCAGACAGCGCGGCAGCTTCAGCTGCTGCTGCAGCAGACGAGGCAAAGGCGGCCGCCGAAGATGCTGCTGCACCATCTGCGTCGCAGCAGTCTGGCTCCCCCGGCACGAAGTCCGGTAGCAGCAGCAGCAGCAGCAGCAGCAGCAGTAGCAGCAGCACCAGCTCCGGCAATGGTAGCAAAGCGCCCAGCAGGCGGGATGCGTCCAACAACAACCGGCAGGGCCAGCGGAAGGATTCCCACCCTCAGTCCCCGTGGCAGTGGCTGAGCGGATTCGCGAGCCAGGTTGTGCAGTTCGTCGTCTTCATGGCCCTCAACGCTGCGGCGTTCGCCATCGCTACCAGGCTGATGCGGGTGAGGCTGCCCTCTCTCAATTTCGTGAACCACGGCGAAGGGCGGGTCAGCATCGTCGCCACCCAGAAGAGCAGCACCAGCGAGGCGGAGACAGCAGCAGCGGGCAGGAGGAGGGGTGGGGCGAAGGAGGGGGCTCAAGGGAAGAAGGGAGAGACTGGAGTGAGCAGCCGCCGGATTCCTCGGCTGGTGACGGGCGTGTCCGTTCCGTTCAGCGAGTTTCTTTTCCACGTGAAGAAGGACAACGTGGCGGCCGTCACAGTGGACGGCGATAGGGTCTCGTTTGTTCTGAGAAACGCGGATCTTATCCCGGCCGGGCACCAGGCGGCGCAGGTCCTTCCGGACGTGCGGCAGTGCGAGCAGATTGTGCTGGAGAACCGACGGATGATGGCCGAGGGAGGAGGAGGAGGGGGAGAGGCGAGCAAGGGGAAGGAGAGGGAGAAGGACAAGGGTTGGAACAAGNCGTTCAGCGAGTTTCTTTTCCACGTGAAGAAGGACAACGTGGCGGCCGTCACAGTGGACGGCGACAGGGTCTCGTTTGTTCTGAGAAACGCGGATCTTATCCCGGCCGGGCACCAGGCGGCGCAGGTCCTGCCGGACGTGCGGCAGTGCGAGCAGATTGTGCTGGAGAACCGACGGATGATGGCCGAGGGAGGAGGAGGAGGGGGAGAGGCGAGCAAGGGGAAGGAGAGGGAGAAGGACAAGGGTTGGAACAAGGCGAAGCAGGGGCCGCTGCTGCAGATTGAGCTGAAGACGGTGCGGCCTGCGGACCTGGCGCTGCCGTATGCGGAGCTGTCGGCGCGCAACGTGGAGTTTGGGACCAGCGACAAGATGCCGTCGGTGATGAGGATGCTCAACCAGGCCACCGTGAGTCGCGATCCAACCTTGTCCTTCATGAACAGGTCGAACTTGAACCGTCGCTTACAACTCGCCTCCATGACGTCACCAAATTGCGTCCCGATGGCATCCGGAGGCTTCACGTGAGAACTGTTGGGTGGGAGAGATGGAGACGTCAGTGAGTGGAGAGCATTTGGAAACCGTTTAATCCAGTTTCCAATCGGTGATTGGAAAATGATCGATTGAGCTTTTTCTGAGGACGCCTGCGCACTGCGCTTTGTGGGCGTGGCTGGGGCTGCCAAAGTTCTGCCAGTCTGAGCTGTGGAAGCATCGACGTTGTGTTGTTGGTGTGTGGTGTGGTGGCCCTTTGTTTCTGTTGGTGCCATTTGTATCCTTGCGGTGTCCCGCCTGGCTCTAGGGTGTGAGGATGTGTTTGTGCGCTTTGTCAGCGTCCGTTCAATGTCCATACCCATGTCCATGTTGCTGTACATGCCGGTGTGCATGTCTGTGTCCACGTCCGTGTCCGTGTCCGTGTCCGTGTCCGTGTCCGTGTCCGTGTCCGTGTCCGTGTCCGTGTCCGAGTNGTCAGCGTCCGTTCAATGTCCATACCCATGTCCATGTTGCTGTACATGCCGGTGTGCATGTCTGTGTCCACGTCCGTGTCCGTGTCCATGTCCGTGTCCCTGTCCGTGTCCGTGTCCGTGTCCGTGTCCGTGTCCGTGTCCGTGTCCGTGTCCGTGTCCGTGTCCGTGTCCGTGCCGTACATGCCGGTGCCGGTGCCGGTGCCGGTGCCGGTGCCGGTGCCGGTGCCGCTGCCTCTGCTTTGCTGTTGCTGTCCTGTCGCTGTAGCTGTCCTGTTAATGTCGCTGTCATGGTCGTCGTTGCAGTCACCGTCGCCGTTGCTGTCGCCGCTGCAGCAACTGTTGCTGTCACTGTTGCCATCCGTCGTCACCGTCGTCGTCGTCGTCTTCGCCGTCGTCCTTGTAGTCGTCGTCCTTGGCATCGTCGTCTTCGCCATCGTCGCCGCCGCCAACGCCGCCGCTGTCGTCCTTGTCGTCGTCGTCCTTGTCGTCATCGTCCTTGTCATCGTCGTCTTCACTGTCATCGCCGCCGCCGCCGCTGCCGTCGTCGTCGTCGTCGTCGTCGTCGTCGTCGTCGTCGTCGTCGTCGTCGTCGTCGTCGTCGTCGTCGTCGTCGTCGTCGTCGTCGTCGTCGTTGTCGTCGTCGTCGTCGTAATTGTCGTCATTGTCGTCGTTGTCATTGTCGCCGTCGTCGTCTTCGCCGTTGTCGTCGTCGTCGCCGTCGTCGTCGTCGCCGTCCTCCTCGTTGTCATCGTCTTCGCTGTCATCCTTGTCGTCGACATCTTTGCTGCCGCCGCCGCCGCCGCCGCCGCCGCTGCCGCTGCCGCCGCCGCCGCCGCCACCGCCGCCGCCGTTGCCGCTGCCGCCGCCGCCGCCGCCGCCGCTGCTGCCACCATTGTCGTCATCGTCGTTGTCGTCGTTGTTGTCGAATTCGTCGTCGTCGTTGTCGTTGTCGTCCACATCAGAAATGTCATTGTCGTCATCACCATGGCCACTGCAGCCGCCACCATTGCCTCCGCTGCTGCCACCACTGCTGTTGTCGTTGTCATCTCCATCGTTGGCGGCCGCAGCATTGGTGGGGCAGTATTGGCATGGCGACGGCGGCAGCAATGTCACCATTGTCATTGTCGTAGTGGTCACCATTGTTTTGCCATCATTGTTGTTGTCGCACTCAAAGCCACAGCTGGCATTCCTGCTGATTCCTCCGCCTCCGACGCCGACACATTCACTGCCGCCGCCGCTGTCAACCGCTGTTGTCACTGTCATTGAAGTCGTCACTGCTGCAGCCTCCACTGTTTTTGCCATAGTTGTCACTAAGGCTCGGAAAACGAGAATGAGACAATCTCGAAATTAAGGAAATCTCGAAAATCTCGAAAATCTCGAAATGTCTCGGACTTCGAGATGAGATCGAGACAGTCTCGTTTTCGAGTTGAGCGAGATCGAGATTTGCAAAATTTGGAAAATTCGAGACAGTGTCTCAAAAATCTCATCTCGAAATTCCAACCCCCTGAAGTGGCTTTCAGGAGGGCGTGTTTCCTCATACCTTTCCATTTTCTCACATTTTTGCCCCCCACCCCCCCCCCCTTTTCTGGTCATGTTTACTTCCCCCCTTCCCACTTTCAGCGCATATTTCTTTTCTGTCTCTCACACTCTCTCGTGCCTACATTCTNAGAATGTAGGCACGAGAGAGTGTGAGAGACAGAATAGAAAGAAAGACAAAAACACTTCATCCTCATACACCCCTTGCCACTTGCCACTTGACACTAGACACGACAAAACACGCATTCACGACACACAGCAACATAGGGTGGGTCGCAGCATGCTCCTACACAGACTGCCATACCGTGAGAATGTCCGAGAAAATGAGAATCTCGGTCACAATTTTTGAGATCGAGACAAAAACGAGATTCTCATATGCCGAGCGAGATGAGATCAAGATGGCCCGGCCCGTGCTCTGAGCGAGATCGAGACAGGTTGACAGGTGTCTCGGAAAACGAGATGAGATCGAGATCTCGATCTCATCTCGTTTTCCGAGCCTTAGTTGTCACCCCTGCAGCCCCAGATACCGTCAACGTTGGCGTCTTCCTCAGCCTTGGCATGGAGTGCGGTGGCAACTGAGTTTGTCGGCAGCATCACACTTCTGAACTTTGTGCAGACACTTACCATGCTGAGATCCACATGCTCCATCGTTCCCCCACTGTACTCCCACAGAAATCTGCGTGCCATCGTTCCCCACTGCACTCCCACAGAAATCTGCGTGCCATCGTTCCCCCACTGCACTCCCACAGAAATCTGCGTGCCATTGTTCCCCACTGCACTCCCACAGAAATCTTCGTGCCATCGTTTTCCCACTGCACTCCCACAGAAATCTGCGTGCCATCGTTCCCCACTGCACTCCTAGGGCAATCAACGTCCCCTGGTGCACGCATGGCCCAGCCTTCTCCCGTCAGATACGAGAGCTTGGCGGGCCAGTGCG
>SZWC01020479.1:9550-26390 GCA_023375785.1 Penium margaritaceum
CAGACTGCGAGCCCAATAGGCGTCAGCAGTCTCGTCAGCACGCATGGAGAGCGTGTTGAACTGGACGGTGAGGACGCTCTGTGCTGCATGTCCAGTGACTGTCGTGCGCCGCTTGATCAGGGCATAAGCCCCAACCGGGTCAGCGGAAGTGCGGCGTGCAGTGTCAGCATTGTAGGATCCGATCTCATCAATGAGATCGTCTGGTCCGGCGCGAATGAGGGCACGGACCGCTCGTGCCGACTCAAAATCGACTGGCACAAAAGGTGGGACAGCTGAGGGATTTGGTGCATGGTAGTATTCCTAGAGTTGTTCCCCTTGTGCCCAGGCACTAAAATGAACCTCCCATGAGTGAAAACTAGACTGGAGGTGAAATGGGGTGGAGTGGAGTCAAAGTCAGGCTTGCGTTGCACTGATGGAGTAAGGGCTTTGGCTGTAGCAACACCAGTAGCTGCGGCGACTGCAAGTGGATCAGAGGAAGATGTGTCAGCGGCAGTGGAAGCGGAAGCGGGAGAAGTGGAAAACGCTGCAGCAATGCTAGCGGACTGAGTGCTATGCAGTGTGGGCTGCAGACGATTCAGAACCAAGTCAGCAATGTGGTCGGCGAATGTCTCTTGGTCAGCCTGCTCAGCCCGCAACTTTTCCTCAGCAGCGCGCTGAGCACTGAGACCTGCCTGCAATGCAACGCGCTCACGCTGAAGCTCAGCTTGCAGTGCTGTATACTGGTCATCGTCAACTGGCATTGTGCCAGCTACGTGACTCTACCGAAAAAATTTTGGCAGAGTTTCCCTTGCCCAAGTGGGCGTGGGAAAGCAAGATATTGGTGTTGGAAGTGCGCTGCAAGGCAACAACCTAAACGCATGAACACGCCGATACAGGAAAGGTAGAGAGAGCGGGAGAACAAGAGAAGGCAAGCTCACCACGCACGACGGTGTAGAGAGAACAGTGGTGGCAGTGCCGCAGCAGCTGAGGAGGCGACGACTACGACAAAAGCTGATGTGGTGACCACGAAGTAGGCTACACCTGTCAGGGCTGCACCTGACAGAGTGGAGATGACTGTAGCGGTCAAGACCAACAGTTGTATGTGCCGAGTGACTGACGGTGATGAGGAGGGTAGAGAGGCTACCTGTGTTGTGGAGGCGTTGGCGGAGTCAACTGCACTAGAGAGTGTTGTGGCTGCTGCGGCTACGGCGGATGCAACTGCGTTTGCTGCTATAGCAATCTGAGTGGCTACGTTGATGGCAGAGGCCGCCAAAGGTCCCTGGTCAACCGCTGCAGTGTATGTGGCAATGGCTCGACCAGCAGTAGTGCTGGCTGGTGCACGTGCGGCACGTGCTATGGCTGCAAAGGTAGTGGCAACGGCAGCGCTGGATATAAGGGTAGCCTGCAGCGCTGAAAGAATGTCAGGGGACGAGATGGGCTCTGTAGCAGTTGCGGCTGGAGATGCAACACAATTCGGAGCTGAGGCCTCTGATGCTGCTGCTACAGAAGGTGGAGCTGCACCACGGGGAACAGCACGACGGTGTTGTGGGCGCGTCCTATGGGAAATGGGCGGGCTTACCAGAGAGTGAAGAGGTCGGTGGTCGCGTTGTGGTGCTGTTGCCGGCTGGTTCAGCGACGTTGGAGAATCATCGTCGGCCGATTGGCAAAGAGTTGCGTAGTCCCGTGCGTCCGCCCACACGTAGTGATCAGCGGGATCGTACTCTTCACCGGGACGATACCCCGGACTGTTGCGACGCACCTTCGACCACACTTCTCTCTCCGCCCGCTCCTCGTTGTACGCGAGCTCCTTGTCAGTGCGTGCACGGTCCCGAGCCGCCGTGGATGACGGAGGAGCAGGCTTGATCTCAGGTGGAGACACAAGCGTTCTGAATGTTGGGCTGCCTCAAGGCAGCCCGAGGTAATTGAGAGTGTGCTGGGGTCAAGCCTGGCTGCAGGGTTGGAGCTGTTGCTGCGAGGGACGGAGGTGAGGTCACGACTGCGAAGCAAGCAGCTGCACAGAACGGCGGCTGCTGCGGCTGCATGGGCTGCCATGGTCTCGTGTTGTGGCTTGCACGGGATCACCCGCGGCTTAGCCGTGACTCGAAGGAGGTTCAAAGGTTGGTGCTAGCGGCTGCACAGAATGGCGGCTGCTGCTACTACCTAAGGTACTACGGTCTCGTGCTAAGGTTCACGAGTGCGATGCCAGCGGCTGCACAAAATGGCTGCTGCTGCTGCTGCTTAGGCCGCCACGGCCTCGTGCTGTGGCTTGTACGAGATTACCCGTTGCTCGATGCTAGCGGCTGCCCAGAATGACGGGTGCTACTGCTGCCCAAGCTGCCACGGTCTCGTGCTACAAATTCACGAGTGCGAGGCTGGCGGCTGCACAGAGTGGCTGCTGCTGATGCTGCTTAGAACGCCACGGCCTCGTGCTGTGACTTGTGCGGGATCACCCGTCGTTCGATGCTAGCGGCTGCACAGAGTGGCTGCTGCTGCTGCTGCTTAGAACGCCACGGCCTCGTGCTGTGACTTGTGCGGGATCACCCGTCGTTCGATGCTAGCGGCTGCACAGAGTGGCTGCTGCTGCTGCTGCTTAGAACGCCACGGCCTCGTGCTGTGACTTGTGCGGGATCACCCGTCGCTCGATGCCAGCGGCTGCACAGAATGGCGGCTGCTGCTGCTGCCTAAGCTGCCACGGTCTCGTGCTAAGGTTCACGAGTGCGATGCTAGCGGCTGCACAGAATGGCTGCTGCTGCTGCTGCTTAGGCTGCCACGGCCTCGTGCTGTGGCTTGTGCGGGATCACCCGTCGCTTGATGTTAGCGGCTGCACAGAATGGCTGCTGCTGCTGCTGCCTAAGCTGACACGGTCTCGTGCTGAGGTTCACGAGTGTGATGCTAGCGGCTGCACAGAATGGCTGCTGCTGCTGCTGCTTAGGCCGCCGCGGTCTCGTGTTGTTGCTTGTGCGGGATCACCCGTCGCTTAGCGCGTGAGTCTCATGAGGTCCCAGGACGTCGCGGTGGGAGGGACAGCCCTCTTGCTCTGATACCAGTAGGTAGCCATAGACACTATGCTAGCAGGCAAGTGAGTGGCAAGCAATGAAGTACGCCATGGATCGGGGAACGCTCACGACTTAGAAAAGTGGAAGCAGTCAAGACACAGCTTAACGAGAGTGAGTAGTGAGCGAGGTGGTGAGAGCCAGTTGACCAAGCCACCCACGCGAGACACTCGTCGTGGGGCCCGGCCGCCACCCAGGGATCGAACCTGACCCTGGAGCGAGCGAGCTCCAGGCGGTTTCTCACACGCTGGCACAAGCCGGACGTGTAGTCCCGAAAGGTCAATAACCTGGTTCACCACTCTAGGAACATGCAAGTATTCAATCAACTAACAAGCATGCAATCCTAAAAGTGTATCCCCATTTTGGCACATGAGGTTATTACTAAACCAAGGCTTGTGACAAGGCTGGTGCTGTAGCCACCACTTGGCAGCTTGCTAGAGGCACCTCCATTGTGCACTTCATGCTGCACAACAGTCTTGCACCAGGGAGCCTTAATCCAGTTTAATCACCTGCAGTGGTGAGGTGTGTGCATGAATGGAGACAAGAGGGCACTTGCGTGTGTTTGTGACAATAACCAATATTTCAGGTACGTTGTGATCTGGTGTGACGGGCATGCTTCCTATCCTGCATACACCCTACACATAATGTGAATATCCTTTCCAACATGATGGTGTTGGTTTATGTGGCTTCCACCCATCAGGAGCGACAACCGTGATGATTACCTATGCACCCCAAACTAGTGATGTGGAGCAGCAGTACTGGCCATCACCACAACATGATCCCTGATGCGGACGCAAATGGCGCCGGAGCACCTACGAGTGGTGCCTCAGCTGGAAAACCTAGGCAACAGGTTGGGGCAGCGGCGTTGTTGATGCAGCGTGCGAGCTTCCACCCTCGTTGCTTAAGTCTGCTGCCCCCTCTGTATGCTGCTCTAGAGTCTAAGTCTGGAAGCTTTGGGTTTGTTGCTCAGAAACGCGCGCGCCAGTGTTAGCGCCAGAAAGCAGCTAAAAACTTAAACTGACTAATTAGGAATGAAGAATGAGCAACAACGGGAGACCCCTCCAAGTTATAGCTCCCCCCCACTGGTGTAGAACTTGTTACTCAGCTAACCAGCCAATCAGAATATAGTCATAGACCTATTTTCAGGCAGGCAGGGTTTTCTCGTTGAGCCGTGGCAGACGCCCGACAGCGTTGTCTGTTTTGCCTGAAATCTGGACCATACCATAACACCGACGCTGCAAACGCAGTCACATGGTCACAATCAGCTAGAAAAACAGCAGCAAAGAGTTATGGCTGCCCGAACCCAGGTAGTGCCTATGACAGCCAGCGATGCTAAGCAGGGCCATACAGTAGGAGACATGGACCCTAGGCACCACATGATGCTACAGATGCAATGCTACAACCAGCTACTGTGCTAGGTGCATGCAGACAGCCTCTGCAATGGCAACACCACTGGCGGCCCGACCGCCAAGGAGGCCTCCAGGTGGAGCTGAGACATCGCCGGAGGGAGGAGGCTCCAGTGAATGATGAGAGGGCCTCAGCGCGCATCGGCTCTACCGAGCGACACTCCAGCAGCGTCGAGTCTCATCGTCAGTCATCTACACGCCGATGTACACAAGCCTGGAAGACACAACAGAGTCCAATGAGAGATGCACAAAAACCAACACTCCCCCATGACTCACAGGCGTAGCGCACATGTGCGGGCAAAGACATAGTCAACGACCAGACTCCCCCATGCCAAGCAGAGACGCATGCAGGGACAGAGAGAGTTACTCACGGACGCACGCTGACTGAACTCACAGCGTTCTTGAACGAGTCGTTTTATAGTGCCTTGGTCAAGAAGCCAGCCAACTGTCGTGCTGTCTCAACCCACACGATGCTGATGCTGCCGTCATGCAACAACGAACGCACATAGTGATACTCAACGTTGACGTGCTCTGTGCGTGACTGATGCACACCGTCATTGACAGCGATGGCCATGGCGCTCTCATTGTCACAGTGCAACGTGATGGATGTGACGGACTAATGCAACTCGGACAACAGACGATGCAACCATACACTCTCACACGCGCATGAGCCAAGCGCAACGTACTCAGCCTTTACAGTGATGCGTGCAACGCACCCCCTTCTTGCCACTGCGCCAGGTAACAGCGGTGCCGCCAATCACAAAGATCATGCCTATGCGACTCTTACCGTCCGGACTGCCGCCCAAGTCACTATCGGTGTGGCCCACCACGACAACAGACGCCTGACGGCGGAATTGGAGACCTCACCGAGGATTCAAGACGACACAGCGCAGTACTTGGATCGCGGCCTCGTAGTGGAGGTGACACAGCTCTTGAGAGAACTGGGCCAGGAGGTTGACGACAATAGCGATGTCCGGGCATATCGTCTTTGCCACGAACATCTGTGACCCGATGACTCGCAGGTACGTGGTCACGTCAACTGGCTCCCCCACAACGGCTGGGTCAGGACACTTCAGCTTCACCTAGCCATCGGGTGACATGGGTGAGGGTGCGCTTGGCACGAGTGGCACGTCCTTCGCAAAGCAGGTGGATAGTGTCTGCACGTAGGCGGCCGGGTGGATGTGTAGCACGCCCTAGGAGCGATCATGCTCGAGCTCCATGCCCATGAAGACT
The DNA here is from genome assembly GCA_023375785.1 of Penium margaritaceum. Classification (NCBI taxonomy): domain Eukaryota; kingdom Viridiplantae; phylum Streptophyta; class Zygnematophyceae; order Desmidiales; family Peniaceae; genus Penium; species Penium margaritaceum. The sequence continues at coordinate 15,222 of SZWC01020479.1, forward strand.
CTGGCGGATCCAAGGACCTTCATCTAGTAGGCGGCGTGCAGTAGGTCCTTGACGCGCTAGATGGTAGCCATGTCTGGTGACGCAATGAGGACATCGTCGATGTAAACCAAAACAATGGAAAATTTCTGGCCTCGCGGACTGACAAACAATGCGGGGTGAGCGGTGTTGCGTTGGAGCCCGCCACGGCGTTGGAGCCCGCCACGAAGGAGCATGCTGCTGATTTCTTGGTTCCAGTACCGAGGCGATTGCTTCGGGCCATAGAGGACCTTGCGCAGTCACTTGACTCTCACAGTGCCATCGTCAAAGCCTAGGGACTGCACCATGTAGAGCTCCTCACCCTCTAGTGACCCATGGAGAAAAGCGTTGCTCACATCCATCTGATGCAGCTCCCACCCATGCTGGACGACCAGGCTGAAAAGTGCCCGGTTAGTGGAGAACCGGCCAACTGGGACAAAGATCTAGTCGTAATCGATCCCAAGAATCAGGGCAAACCCCTTGGCTGTAAGGCGGGCCTTGTACTTGTCCAAGGATCCGTTAGGCTTTCACTTGCTCCAAAAGACCCACTTGGCGTTGATGGCCTTCCGGCCTGGAGGAAGGTCGATGAGGTCATACACGTGGCATTGTCAGATATCGGCAAGCTCATTAGTGCAGGCAGCATCCCAATGTGCAACCTCAGGAGAGGCTCGTGCCTCGCGCTGGGTGTCTGGGTCCTCCAGGCGTGCTATGGAGCGAACTAAGAGAGAGTGTGCATCTTGAGCCACAGGTGGGATGTGCACGAGTCCAGCCACGTCAGCATACCGATTCTCATGACGAAGCATGGCGTAGCCCAATGCAAGGCCCGGGTGAAGATCTACAATGATGGCCAAGGTGGTCAAGCCGAGGGCCTTGGTGCCAGGATCCCCACTCACGACCGTGGGAGTGGAGGAGACACGTGGATCCACGGGGGGTCGAGGCGCCACGGAGCGCGGTGCGACGGTCTGCGCGCTCACCGACGGTCTGGGTCAGAGGCTGCCGCTTGCGCCACGCGTGTAGCGTGGCAGGATTGGCGATGGCACTGAGTCCGCAAGGTCAATGGAGGAGGACGGGGTTGCTGGTCGGACTGGAGCGACTGGAGCTGCTGGCCCGGAGGGGCCAGTGGACGCAACTAGGGCTGCCGGTCCGGAGGGACCAGCGGACGCAACTGGGGCTGCCGGTCCAGAGGAACCAGCAGACGCGACTGGGGCTGCCGACCAAGAGGGACCAGCAGACGCGACTGGGGGTGCCGGCCCGGAGGGACCAGTGGACACAACTGGGGTTGCCGGCTCGAAGGGACCAGTAGACGCGACTTGGGATGCTGACCCGGAGGGTCCAGCGGACGCGACTGGGGCTGCCGGCCTGGAGGGACAAGCAATGCGACTGGGGCGGCTGGCCCGAAGAGACCAGTGGAGGCGATAGGCGATGCTAGCCTAGAGGAATAAGTTGACGCGAATGGGGATGCTGGCCTACAGGGACCTGTGGACGCGACTGAGGTTGCCGGCCCGGAGGGACCAGTGGACGCGACTGGGGCAGCTGGCAGGAGGGAACAGCGGACGCGACTGGGGGTGCCGGCCCAGAGGGACTAGTGGACACAGCTGGGACTGCCGGCTCAGAGGGATCAGTAGACACGACTGTGGCTGCCGGCTTAGAGGGACTAAGGGATGTGTCACCCGGACGCGGTAGGACGGAGGACAGACTCACCACTCCCCTACGCGTCGGAATAGACACGGACAAGTCGGAGCGAATGAGGTCGCGAGAAAACAGGTCCTCGAGGAAGAGGGCTTCCTGGGACTCAACGATGCAGTGCCGAGTGGGATCCCAGAAGCGCTAGGCCTTGGACTGACGAATGACATCGAGGAAGGTGCAGGGACGTCAGTGGAGGGTGAGCTTGCTGCCCTGTTGCGGGGCAGGCAGCCACATAATGGCCACGCAATCCCAGACGCGAGCCGGGCAGAGATCAGCTCACTGACCGCACCAATGCTAGTATGGCGTGGACTGGCGGGGAAGGGGACCGTGGGGAATCCTGTTCCAGACCCACGTCATGTACGCCATGGCTCCAAAATAGAAGCCATCGGAGAGACCATACTCGAACCGCATGGTGCGGACGACGTCGGCCATGGTATGGTTCCACTGTTTGGAGACACCTTCCTGGGCGGATGTGTAAGGCGCGGACGTCTCATGGCACATGCCGCGGGAGGCGAGAAAGGTTATGGCCTCACCCATGTACTCACCACCGCGATCGAAGCGGAAACGGCAGAGAGAGCGGCCACACTCGCGCTCCGCAAGGACAAGACAGTCCTGGATGGCGTGGGCGACTTCGCTCTTCTGTCAAAGGCAGAAGACCCAGCGGTAGCGAGAATAGTCGTCAATGAGGGTGAGGACATAGCGACCATGCTCGCCAATAGACTCGGTGGGAAGAGGACCCATGATGTCTGAATGGACAAGGTCGAGAGGGGCGGACGCACGAGAGGAAGACGAGGGGTACGTGGACCGGTGCATCTTCCTCTGAGAGCAATCAATGCACTCAGTGGGGCATGGGAGGGGCAAAGTCTCCGGGTCAAGGCCTTTGGCCGGCTGGGTGCGAAGCATGTTTACAGCGCCAGAGTGGACGTGGCAGAGGCGGCGGTGCAAGAGGCGACTGTGCAGAGGAGAAAGTACACTGGTGACAAACACATGGCCTGTGGCGGCCGACACGGAGTAGATGGAAGGAGAGGAGGAGAGGCAAGGTACATGCCACAGGTTGCCACAGGCAGTGGCGTGCAATACAACAAGACCAGGTAGACACTGCAACACAGTGCCAACATTGCGCAAGTGCACAACGTCCATGCTCATGCGGTTAAGGGCAGTGACGGACAGAAGGCTAGGCTCAAGACCAAGGACGAAGAGGACATCAGTCAGAAAGACGTCACCGGAGGGACCACAGAAACGAACGACGCCAACAACACAGACAGAAAACACCTGGCCAGAGCCTGTTCGAACACCGGAAACATCGCCTACAGGACCGAGCATACTAAAGGCCTCACGAGAGGCCGTCATGTGATGTGTGGCCCTGGAGTCGATGATCCAGGTCTCAGCAGGGTCTTGGACCGGTATCGCTAGATTGCTAACGGTCACATGGCAACAAGCAAGGGACGCGGACGCGGTGGAAGGAGGCGCAAACCGAGACTGCCAATCGTCAAGCCAAGCAACGTCGTCATGGGAAGGAGTAGCGGAGACCATGAGAGACGATGTGATAGACGAGGAAATGGGACACGACCGTAGCTCATTCTCAATCATCCAGGACTAGTCAGGAGAGCAGGAAGTAATGCAACTCGCATTTCCCACGGGAGGAGGGCGAGGCAGGTCGAGCTGGAGCGCGATGAACTGCTCCAGCTCGCGCTCACGAGAGGACGGCCCGGGAGTGTAGACCGGGTGCTGGGTGACAGCCCCGGAGCCCAGGTAGAAGGATGACTGTGCCGGCGCCAATGGTTACGGCGTTGGTGTCAGCGGGACTGGCGAAGAAACCGGAGTGGTGGAGCTGCTCGACGAGGCTGAGGTGTCAGAGCCGCTGACAGCTACGGCGGCAGAGGCAAGAAGGCGCTCGCAACGCATGGTGGCAATGATGCACGCCGCGTCCATCGGTAGAGGGTACGTGTACCACCCGTGCCCAGGCTGGCCACAGTTGTGGCAGACCGAGCCGCCACTACTAGACCCGGTCGACGGCTGCTGCTACTGCTGCTGCTATTCACCCTTGCAATTCTTGTTCCAACGCTTTTTCTTCCCCAACGATGAAGAGGTAGCTGCGGCGGGAGAGGTGACGGGCACAGAGGCAACGGAAGGGGAGGCGACATCAGGGGAGGGAACGGCCTCCGTGCGGTGGAGTCGAGACTCCAGACGAGCTTCCTCGATCCGGAGGAAGGGCTCGTATGCCCAGGGTATGAGGGTTTACTGGGCCGCCATGGTGGAGAGGACGTCATGAGGGTAGTGGATGAAGACGTCTGCGTACGCGTTGGTGGCACCGCGCTTGATGGTGAGGAGTATGACTAGAGGGGGTGGGACAGACTTGTCGAGGCCACGAAGGATGTCCTCCGCCCGCTGCCAGTAGGAGGTGACCGCCTCGGTCTCCCCCATGTGCAAGGAGTTGAACTCCCGCAGCAGGCAGCTGGTCTTAGCCTCGCGGGACAGGCGATGGGGACGAGTGAGGACGTGCCATGCAGCTGCAGGGTCTGGGGTGGCGCCAGCGATGAAGTTGCCTAGAAATGGCTTGAGGGCGAGGCGAGAAGCCTGAAGGGTGACAGGGACTAGAGCACGGAGGACATGACCAGCGTCATACAAAGGGTCGGCCAGGGTGGTACCATACGGTAGGGTGTAGTATGCCCACAGGCCCTCATCCTGTGCCCAGATCCAGAAGTTGAGCTCCCAGCTCCGAAACTGCTCGCCGGCCTGAAGCGGCGGCGGCAGCATCTCAAAGTCCTTTTGCCTCCGGCCGGCACCCAAAGTGGGGCCAAGGACGGAGGTCACTGTCTTCCGCTGGCGCTGAGTGTGCTGCTGCGCCAGGTAGTGCGTGGCAGCAGACACGGTTGGGCTGGCGTTCCCTGGAGGAGTGAAGGATGGCAGCATAATAGGGGCAGTCTGAGAGACCAACGGCTACAGTGCCGCAAGCTCCTGCGTCAGAGCGGCGACCTCTTGCTGAAGATCAGCAAGGGGGTCAGGGTTGTTGACAAGGACGCCAGAGGGCTATTGCCGCTGCTCCTCCTCTTGCTACTGCTACTGCTACTACCGTTACTACTGCTGCTCTTGCTGCACCTGTTGCTCCTGCTGCTCCTACTACTCCTTCTGCTATTGTTGCTACTACTGGTGCTGCTGCTATAGTTGCTTCTGCTCCTTTTGCTGCTGCTGCTCCTGTTGCTGCTGTCGCTACTACTACTAATGCTCCTATTGTAGCCGCTGCAAGAAGGGGGGGGTGGGGGTCCTCCCAACAGAGGAGGACCCCTTTCCAGTGGGGCTACCACGCATGGTGTGATGCCCTTTTGTTTTGTTTTGTTTTTTTTGTGGTGTTGACGTCAGTAGTGATGCCTGTTGAGGCCGGTGGGCATCCTACCCGACCTCAGGTTTGCTTCCCCCTTCCCTTGCCCCTTTTTTTTGCTTTTTTATTCTTTTTTTGTGAGATGATGACGTCAGTAGTGACGTCACTAGTGACGTCAGCAGTGGGATATTGACGTCAGTAGTGGCAATTATTGGGGCCGCTCTTGCAACTGTTGTTGCTGTTGCTGCTGCTGCTGTTGCTGTTGTTGGTGGTGGTGGTACTGCTGCTACTACTGTTGTTGTTCTAGCTACTGCTGCTACTACTATTGTGGGTGTTGCTATTGCTATTGTGGCTGTAGTTGCAACAACAACTGCTGCTGCTGTGGGCTGTTGCAATTGCTCTGGTGGCTGTAGCAGCAAACGTACTTGTTGCAGCTGCGACAGCACAACTGGTGGGGTGGGGGATTTTCTTTCTTTTGTGTATTTTTTCTCTTTTCTCGTCTGTCACAGCGGGCAGTTGCCCGCTACTAGCTGCGAGCAGCGGGCTGTTGCTCGCTGGCAACGAACTGCTGCTTAATGGCAGCAGCTGGCTGCTGCTCGCTACTCGCTTACTTTGGGCAGCGAGTAGCAGCAACCGCTGCTGGCAGCTGCTCGCTGCAGCCATTGATGCAGCTCGCTGCTGCTGCGGCTCGTTGCTGCGGCTGTTGTAGCCTACTACTACTGCTGCACGCTACTACAACTGCTGCTTGCTGCCGTTGCTACTCGCTGCTGCTACGCGCTACTGCTAGCTGCTGCTTGTGCCTGCTGCTACTACTGCACGCAGCTGCTGCTGGATGCTACCGCCACTGCTCGCTGCCGTTTCCTGTGGCTGCCGCTACTGCACACTGCTGCTCCTGCGTGCTGGTGCCAGTCACTGCACCTGTGTGACGTTGCAGCGTGCGTCGTCACCCGCAGGTGTTGGACGTGGCCTACCGCTCACCTCCTCCCGTTTTTCGTGGAGGTCAATGCTGCCGAAAAACAATTGGCAACATTTCCCTTGGCCGAGTGGCCGTGGGAAAAAATCTGACGCCGCCACCAGGTGGGTCAATGCTGCCAGAAAAAATCCGGCAGCATTTCCCCTGCATTGGCGCGTATGGGGCTCCGCCGGCGTTGTCTGGCACCTGTACACCAGTCTTTTGCTGGTGTTGCTACGCTCTGGTTCAGATACCAAGCTAGAAAACCTAGGCACCAGGTTGGGGCAGCGGCATTGTTGATGCAGCGAGCGGGCTTCCACGCTCGTTGCTTACGTCTGCTATCCCCTCAGTATGCTGCTCTAGAGTCTAAGTCTAGAAGCTCTCTGTTTGTTACTCAAAAACGCGCGCGCCGGTGTTAGCGCCAGAAAGCAGCTGAAAACTGAAAGTGACTGATTAGGAATGAAGAATGAGCAACAATGGGAAACCCCTCAAAGTTCTAGCTCCCCCCCACTAGTGTAGAACTTTTTACTCAGCTAACCAGCCAATAAGAAAATAGTCCTAGACCTACTTTTTGGCAGGCAGGGTTTTCTTCTTGAGCCTTGCCAAACGCACGACAACCCCAAACTCGGGCGTCGTCCGTTTTGCCTGAAAACTGGACCATACCATAATACCAACACTGCAAATGCAGTCGTGCGGTCAGAATCAGCTAGAAAAATAGCAGCAAAGAGTTATGGCTGCCTGAACCCATAAAGTGCCTATGACAGTCACCGATGCCAAGCAGGGCCATACAGCAGGGGACATGGACCCTAGGCACCGCATGATGCTGCAGACACAATGCCACAACCAGATACAGCACTAGGTGCATGCAGAAAGCATCTGAAGTGGTAGTGACCGCTGATGGCCCGACCGTCGAGGAGGCCTACTGATGCAGCTGAGCGCATCGCCGGAGGCAGGAGGCTCTAGCGAATGATGAGTGGGCCTCAACGCGCCTCGGCTCTACCGAGCAACACCCCAGCAACGTCGAGTCTGACCGTTAGTCATCTGCACGTCGATGTACACAAGCCGGGAGGACACAACAAAGTACAATGAGAGATGCACGAAAACCAACAGCCTCCATGCATCAGCAGCTGCCAAACAGCTGCCACGACTTCCCGGTGCTTGCCGGGGTCCTTTGCAATTTTTCTGCAGACGCTAGAGTTTTCTTGGTGGATTGGATCTCATGCCTGGTTTGCATGTTTTACATTGTCTGTCCACCAATTGATGTTAGACTTGTACGTGTGATAAGTCGTAGTGTCCGCCTTGAGATTTTGCATCTCTAGGTTCATATGGTGTTGCGTTTGCACAGCTGTGCCGAGAGTTACGGCCAAAACAGTGGTTTTGGGCTAGTTTCAGTAGAAACTGACACTACTCGTGCGTCACTTACCATGCGTCGCAAAAGGTATTTTTGTTGTGTTCTTGTGAGTTGTCATCTCTCTCTGCAATTACATTCAATTCGAGCTTCTTAACACTCAATCCGTGTCCCTATCCATACCCTTGCAATTTTGTGCATAACTTGTGACTGGCATCACACAGTAACTTTGCGCTAACCCTTAGTTAAGTGGCAAGCGATTTAGAAGGTTTCACAAAGTTTCTCATGGTATCAGAGAGAACGAGCCATCTCTTTTTTTTCTGTGAAGAAGAGACGCAACAGCAGTATTAGTGAGTGGCAGCACCGGGAGCCACCTAGAGCAGCAACAACAGAATCTGGAGGGACCCACCACGACTATGTTGTAGCGGAGCGGTGGAGGCAGCGTAGACAACGGCAGCAGCTATAGGAGGAGCACTTGCAGGAAGCACCTTCAATTCGAGCGGCTATGGGCAATAGCCATGCCGAGCAGGAGCAGCAGCACCAGGTGGCAGTAGCAGCCGTGTCTGGCTACCGAACTGCACACAGAAGAAAAGGGAGGAGAAGCACCTCGTAGCAGCAGCTTGCGGCAACTGTTGCAAACAGTGGTAACGCACAACAGTGGGGATAGCTTACAGCAATGAGGGCATTAGCAGCCGCAAGCAGCATCTGTAGCGTAGCTGCAACGGCAGAGGCCTGCAGCCATAGCAATAGCTATAGTAATAGCGGTGGTAGCTAGCAGTTGTAGCAGCAGCAACATAGGGCAGCACCCAAAACAGCAACTAGAGCAGCGGAGGCGGTGAGGAAGAGGCGTAGTGGCAGCAGCAGCAGCAGCGGTTGCGGTGGCGAGGAGCTGCAGCGTGTCACCGCAGCTGTACACACGTACAAAAATTGCATAACGCATGCAACAAAGGTAGCTACAGCGGCAGCAGCAACGGTTGCCGCTCGCTTGTAGCGTGAAGCTGCCCCGTAGCTTCACGCTGCAAGAAATCTTGCTTACAAGCCAGCTCGTGGTGCGAGCTCGCTCGAGGCGAGGGCCGAGCCAGACAGAGAAAAGAAAGGAGAAGACACGGGGTTCCTCAAGTGGGGCCTTGGAGAAAGACCCAAGAACGGGTACCCCACTGGAACCGAGCGTTTGGTGGACCAAAAAGAAGTAGGAAAAAAACATAATGATAAAGGAGGTGGTTGAGGGTCACAGTTGTCATTTGGTGACAACGACCGGTGTAGTAGCAGCAACCGCAGCTTCATTGGCACCACCAACAGCATTGGGAGCCGCAAGTAGTGTGGCGGGGACCACCGTCGTCGGCGTTGACGGCGGCCGTAGGCAGCATTGATAGCAGATGTAGCACCAAAAGGCGAATTCAGGTTGCACATTGCGTTAGCCATGGTAAAGAACCATAACAATTGTGTAGCAGTTGCACAACAGCCCAGCACCAATGTGGCGGTGGCCTCCTTGTGATAGCGTCGTAGCACGTCTGAGAGACTGTGCTTCGATTGCCAATCTCCCCTTGAGGCTTTGTAACAGTGGGAGCGAGTGCACTGTGCACTCACCCACGCAAGACTCCAGAGATGAGCACATTGGTGTGGTAGGGAGCGCAACCTATGCCGTGGTTGGCGCCAGCACTGTGTGCATGGCAGGCGCGGAGTCCACATTGGCAGTTGCAACCATGGCACACGCCTTGGGTGTCTACCCTCCTTGCCTGTTACTACTGTGGCAATCAACATTATGGCAGGCGCCAGTGTCGCCAGCGCCCTGCCAAGTGGCGACCACCTTGGATTCGGTCCCGCCCTTGTTCTTCACCATTGCAATCACAGGCATTGTCAGCCGATACCGTGGCACCCCTCAATGGAGCTATGGCAATATTGTACGCCGAGCTCCGGGGTTTGAAGCGCATGGTGCAACAGCTCACAAACCATGTGGTCTCTGAGTAGACCGTTGCCACCATGCCGCTGTAGACGACCCCATCTTCCTCCTCGCTATCCTCATCTCTGACAGTGTCGTCACTTGACGATGTTACACCTCTCGACCTCAGCTCCACATCCGACACCCTTCGCTCTGTCCTGGAGTCATTTGCATTCATCCCGATCCCTGACCCCTCTACTTTTGTGGTAGTCCATTTAGTTTTCGCTTGTCATGCTTGCACTCGTACACGCACTTGCCAAGCGAGACAGCAGAAGACACGACAGGATAGATGTGCCTAGCCAGCTGCAACAATGCCGACAGCAGGAGCACCAGCAGTGAAGAACATTGCCAAGGAGCTGATTCCATCGTCCTTGGTTGTGAGGTTGGTATGTCAGCCCCTTTCAGCTTCGGCCGGTGTGTCGGTCGTGGGGGGGATAGAGTATCCGCCGATGACTACCATACAGCCGAGGACGGAGGCTGCACACGAAAGTGTATGAAAAACTCAGTTGGTGCATCATCTAGAGGGAACAAATGCTCCTGCTATGGTAGAGGTCTATTCGTCCGAGGAGGAGTGGTTTGGCGTTAAGTGAGCTTCAGAGACCGAGTTGAAGATTGCAGCCGATGTGGCGGAGGGAGTGCAAGAGGCAGCAGAGGTCGTTTATATCCTGATGATCGCCGGGACAATAGGAGCTAGCATGGCGGTTGCAGGAGTTACAGCAGAGCTGTCTCCCTCATTCCCGAATGCGAGGTTGGGGCGCCACCCCCTCCTAGTTTTCGCCAGTCCGTCGCCCGGTGGGAAGGTGGATTGTTGTCGACAGCCACAAGACATCACATGATTGATGTGCCGAATAGAGCTCGACAGCGTGAGCATGTGGTTGACCGCCAAGAGGGAACAGACGTCTCTTGTGAGGACGACGAGTCGTACATGGGGGATTGGTCAGACATGGAGTCGGTGACAGACGTAGAGGCCCAGTGTGATGTCGTATTTATAGCAGTTGTAGCACAAGCGCAGAGTGTGTGATATAGGAGGCGGCGGCAGGAGTTGCTGTGGCTGCTATCGATCGTGCTAGGCCAATGGACAACGCCTTCATAATGAGAGAGAATGGCTCATCCGGAGTCTTGAGATGTGTCCCACAAGGTACCCATGACATAATCAACTGTTTCAACAAACAAAAACTCTGTTTTAAACACATAAACTAACTTCTCAACCTTGATCACACGAGATGGACGAGCGATATGGGTTACACGATGGGAGTAATTTGGCGAAGAGACTACCTTCTTTTTTACTACAATCATGGATGTTGTCATTGCATGGGAAACCAATGGCATAGGATACTGATTATCTCATACTTTATTTGTCACTTAGTGGAAGAACAATTTTGAGATAAATCACCTCGAAAACATTACCTACAAAGGCTGCACTCCAATTTCTTAAACCCAATATGCTTATGTAGTTTGGCAAGATTCGGGCCCCCCATTTGCCAGAGCCATGTTAAGAATAGTGTGTGCAGGAAGTTACAACACCATCCTTTAGATGAGCTCTTTCGGTATTTGACCCATGTTCTCTATTCCACTCTACTCCCATACCCTTGCTACCTCTATGAGATCCAGGCTTGAACTCCTATAACATTACATGTTGGAACTAAAATGATGCATACATTTACATTTTTTAAACACATGATTCCATTGCCACCTATTTTCTAACACAACATACATAACAAATGCCTTACGACATATAGTGTAATACATGCCAACAATCAATAAGCATTGTCAACTCCACTTATTCCATCCAATAGAGTTCACCATGTAAGAAAATCCTACCTTTCATGGCTACTGACACACACACACACACACACACACACACACACCATAAACAAATCTCACATATGTAGTATCATATCTAAAAAATA
>SZWC01020481.1:0-21946 GCA_023375785.1 Penium margaritaceum
AGAGAGAGAGAGAGAGAGAGAGAGAGAGAGAGAGAGAGAGGGAGAGGTTGGAAAAGAGAGAAATGAGTAATGAAAGGGATAAAGATAAATAGAGATAGAGAGAGAGAGAAATAAATAGAAAGAGGAAGAGAGGTATGAAGAGATGGAGAAGGAGGGAGCGGAAGAGAGAGGTTTACATAAAGAAAGAGGAATATATATAGTCTGAGAGGGAAAGAGAGAGTAAAAAAAAAGACCAAAAAAATGAGATCACACTATTTGTATACACTCCTTGTAGAGTGCATGGTGTCAGTGCATGGTGTTGGGACGCACTAGTGGAGTACACTGGAAAGCGAGTGCGTGATTTCCTCCCCATTCGGCATATATGCAAGAAGAGGCCAGCATGCTTCAGATGTGTCCCATGCATGACGGTGTTGAGGGTCCATAGATGCACCCCACCGCCAATCCCAAGTGGATGCGCATGACGTTTCACTAGCAGTGAGCAAGGTATGGTTAATCGAGGGCTTTTTTTAACACAGCACATTTAGTGTACTAGGTATCTACTATAAAGAATTTTCCATGAAGTTGACTAGAGATGTAGTCATGTTCAGTTCACTTGGAAAGCTATGTATATGATACTTGTGCCTTGGGAATTCAATGTAATTATTTAGCTCGGGAAAAACATATATATGATATTCCGGTCTTGATGTATAGTAGACGTATATATGTCTTCATGTTTTCTGATTGGTTACCTTTGTAAAGTGGGTGTTTACTTTCAGAACTGTTGGACACAAAATATAAGCAGCTTCATAATGAGCGTACTTCCGCAATTGTTGCAGTGTTTCTTCATTGGCGGGATCTCCCCCCTCCCAGAAGTGACGAGTGTATTGGGGCTGTGTAGCTGGGTTGTGTATTGTACAATCGTTACTTGAATACACTAAGTGTACTATACACTTAGTGTATTTTTTACATGTCCGTCGGATACACACATCATATGCACTCTCCTATTACACTTTACCTGTTTGGGGGGGGGGGACATGGGAGCCGGAGATCTGCCCCCCCCCCAAATGGTAAAGTGTATTGGGGGAGTGTCTATGGTAAGTGTATCTGATGGACACATGAAAAATACACAAAGTGTATTTTGAGAAGATGTAAATAGACACTCGTCGACCGTCGATCTATGATGATCGACGATTGACAATGTACGTTTCGATCTTCTATACATAGATGACGATCGATGATCGACGACCTTCGACTAGTCGATGACATCCATATGTGCGGAAACCACATTGCACACTGGTAACCACATAGTCGGGAACCCATCCTCCCCCCCCCCCCCCCCCCCCTCCAGAAGCGACGAGTGTATTGGGGTTGCGTAGCTGGGTTGTGTATTGTACAACCATTACTTGAATACACCAAGTGTACTATACACTAAGTGTATTTTCCACATGTCCGTCCGATACACACATCATATACACTCTCCCAATACACTTTACCTGTTTTGGGGGGAGGGGCAACATGGGAGCCGGAGATCCCCTCCCCAAGGGGTAAAGTGTATTGGGGGAGTGTCTATGGTAACTGTATCTGACGGAAACGTGAAAAATACACAAAGTGTATTTTGAGCAGATGTCAATAGATACTCGTCGACCATCGATCTATGATGATCGACGATTGACAATGTACGATTCGATCGTCTATACATAGATGACGATCGATGATCGACGACCGTCAACTAGTCGATGACATCCATGTGTGTAGAAACCATATTGCACATTGGTAACCACATAGTCGGGACCCCATCTCCCCCCCCCCAGAAGCGACGAGTGTATTGGGGTTGTGTAGCTGGGTTGTGTATTGTACAAACGTTACTTGAATACACTGAGTGTAATATACACTTCGTGTATTTTTCACATGTCCGTCGGATACACACATCATGTACACTCTCCTAATACACTCCACCTGTTTTGGAGGGGGGAAAACATGGGAGCCGGAGATCTCCCCCCCCCTCCCCCAAAAGGGTAAAGTGTATTGGGGTAGTGTCTATGGTAAGTGTATCTGACGGACACGTGAAAAAAATACACAACTTGTATTTTGAGAAGATGTCCAAAAACACTCGTCGACCGTCGATTTATGACGATCGACGATGTACGATTTGATCATCTATACATAGATGAAAATCGACAATCGACGACCGTCGACTAGTCGATGACATCCAAATGTGCAGAAACCATATTGCATGTTGGAAACCACGTAGTCGGGACCCCAACATCCCCCCTCCCCAGAAGCGACGAGTGTATTGGGGTTGTGTAGCTGGATTGTGTATTGTACAACCGTTACTTAAATACACTAAGTGTACTAGACACTTAGTGTATTTTTCACATGTCCATCGGATACACAACTCATATACACTCTCCTAATACACTTTACCTGTTTTGGGGGGGGGAGGGGGCAACATGGGAGCCGGAGATCTCCCCCCCCCCAAAAGGGTAAAGTGTATTGGGGGAGTGTCTATGGTAAGTGTATCTGATGGACACGTGAAAAATACACAAAGTGTATTTTGAGAAGATGCCAAAAACCACTCGTCGACCGTCGATCTATGACGATCGACGATCAACGATGAACGCTTCGATCGTCTATACATAGATGAAAACCGACAATTGACGACCGTCGACTAGTCATCAACACATATGACAATCGACAACAGGTTTGTGAGGGATTCGAGTGGGGGATACAAAATCCCCCTCTGCGACAGAAGGGAACCTGTTGGGCCCCGCTNGACACGTGAAAAATACACAAAGTGTATTTTGAGAAGATGCCAAAAACCACTCGTCGACCGTCGATCTATGACGATCGACGATCAACGATGAACGCTTCGATCGTCTATACATAGATGAAAACCGACAATTGACGACCGTCGACTAGTCATCAACACATATGACAATCGACAACAGGTTTGTGAGGGATTCGAGTGGGGGATACAAAATCCCCCTCTGCGACAGAAGGGAACCTGTTGGGCCCCGCTACAGCAAGGCACAGGAGGAGCCCGGGAAAGAGAAATAATCAAAGCCTTAACCCCAGCAGTAAAAAGGTGTCGATTATGTCTTCGACTAGTTCCGCGTCAAGGAATAGGCGTTTGTATTCTTTACAATAGTAGCATCTTTAAGGTATAAGGACAAATGTATGTCTGTTTAAGGGAACTGTAAATGGAGTTGTGGAAAAAGAAAGCATGGTTTTTGTTGTGTTTTTATATTTTAATTACCAGCCTTCCAAGAACTTTGGCATGTTGAGGCATACAAGTACATGCTAATATGTATGAACACACGTAGTAAATTGAATTGTAATGTAACTTCCACGAATGTACCATGAAATTTCCAAAGGCTTACATTTGACATGTACACTGTATGAAAAGTGTATTTTTCAGAGGTGATTAACCATAAATGCAGTGAGCTCCAAACTCCAAAGCTCCTTAACGAAGCATGAGGAAATCGGTCAGGTGTTCCGCCCTCATCGCATGTGTCTTTGCTGCAAACAACATCAGTTCCAGAACCTAGCCTTGGCGAGGATCAACCCATGTCCCTGTCCCTGTTGTGTCCAAGAAGGGACAACAGTCCACAACTATGTCCTACAACACAGTGTAAAGCAGGCTGTGCATTGCTCTCGTTGCTACCTAGACTTGGCGAGGGTCGGAGGTTTGGTACTCACTGCAATAGTAAGGCCAGTACCAAACCTCCAACCCATACCTGAAACATCACCCCCCAACAGTCAAAGCCCACCTCACTCCCATAGCGGGATGGTTGAGCCAAAAATTCCTTTGCCCTCTTCTTAGTGGGGAGGGGGAGCTCGTGCTCTAGGGAAGGTGCACACGGTATGTGGAAACCGCTGTCAAGAGGGACACCTCTGGACGATAATCCTGTCAGTTGTGTTAAGGAGCGATGATGCACCAGTGCCACTCGTGTACCAGACTGTGAGCCCAGCCGTAGCTGTTGAAACTTCTCCTCAAGCACACTGATCTTGCGTGTTCCTGGATCTGTAGATTTCTTCTCCTCGCCCTCAGATTCTTTATTCTCAGGGGAATGTTGTTGTCTGGATGAGACATAAGAGGTGGAATGTCGGCTTGCTAGTGTGCTTCCAATGGCTCCATGTATCAACTACCAATAAACCCCTGAACATCCAAGTACCATGTCCTGCACCTCCTAGAGTACTTCGCTCCGTACCTGTTGCTGTCGCCATATCTCTTGCTACGTCCAGTGGAGGTCTTTGATTGCCTACGATCATGGACTCATCCTGCCTTATGATGATGATCGGACAGGGTCCGGCCCCTCTCCCTTGTCAGCGCTTGGCACCATGTCTGCTGCTTGATATGGGTTGAGACGAAAACCAGAGAACCATCACTGTTCTCGGAAGAGTTCTAACGCTGAAAAAAGATGGTGTTCCAGCCAAAACATTGGCTAAGGCATGATGTGAGCAGCTACTCCGCTGATTTTAGCAAGAGTATGATGATGTCTGCATGCGTGAGGATGATGTCAGCATGGTGGGAATCCTGCAACAGCTCCTTTGGATGCCTTTTTTCTGTTTCCTTAATTTTTCTCTCCTTCCTCACAAGTTCTACATCGCACAAACGCGGGGGTGGGCTCGTCACCCAATCTTGTAGCAGTTGCAACAGTTGCTGCAGTGGTCATTTCTGGGCAGCTGCACATCTGTTGTGGAATGCATGGCTCAACCAGCTACCCTGAGCTACAATGCAGTGCAGTTTTGCAGCTACACCGTTCCTATTCCTACTGTTTCACTTTTCCCACTACTTTGCTACATCAGCTACAATTGTTGTTATGTTGCTACTTCTCTTATACAGCAGCTGCTCGCTAATGTGCTGTTGCTTTGCTACTGCTGTCATGGATTCTGTTGCTATTTTGCTGCCACGCTATTGTTGCTGTGCTACACTACCGCTGCTGCCATGTGGCTGTCCCCATTCTGCCTGCGGGTGTTGTACTATTGTGTTGCTGTTGCCGCTGGTGCTACCAAACCCGTGCCACGCTGTAACTACTATTGGTGCAACCTTTCTCTCACACCGGTGAGGCTTCTACTGTTTCTGCCATCCGCTCGTGGCGGTGGCGTGGTGATGTGGCTACCACTGACACCGGGATGGCATCTCTGCTGCCGCTCTGTATTCCGGTGGATCACTGTGGCCTGGTGAAGCCTCTTTGGTAACGGTGAATCTCACTACTATTGTCGTTGCGTCTCTGGTGTGCAACTCAGTGAGGACTGTCTTGCTGCTTTGTTACCATGAGTATTTACTTGGAAGCTTCCTAGCTTTCCTATCATTAATGTGACAACAATGTCCAGACAGCTGAGGCACAAGCATGCAAGGCATGTGCAAGAATAGCAAGGGTTTACCAAGGAGAGACGAGCATAGTCTCATAAGTTGAAAACGCTTCAACGTGCAGAGAGCCCCAGCAAGTCTCCCTAACATCATGGCACCTTTTCTATAGCTGTGGATGTGTAGACCACCATCTTACGGTGCTCCTGCGCCACTTGGGGTTGCATTAGCGCTCTACACGAGCACGGACATGGCTGAGTCCATGCTCGTGCCCATGCCAAACACATAACTTCACAACATGAAACAGTCGAGTAAAGTGTTTGGCTATTCCACAGACTTTGTTAGACCAAATGTGTCAAGACTTCTGTGTGGCAAAGTGGGTCCACAGCCAAAGATTAACAGCGAGATCCAGCCCCACAATCACATGTCCCCTACACGAGAGGGTGGTGGGAGAGAGAGAAGAGCTCTCTCCTTAGTGCTCTGATAACAGTAGTTATTGGAGACTTGTGAGGGAGAGAGCGAGCGAGCGATTCCATGGATTTTGGTGAAGCTCACCATTGGAGCAAAAACAATGACGGCTGTTGGTAATGGTGGATTGCCGGCTTAAGCCTGCTATCATGCATGCGAGATTCACGCTAGAGCCATGGTGGTGGCAATGTTAAGGAGTTAGAAAAACCCCTGAGGAAAAGTAACGAGAGTCAAGGAGTAAGAGTAACAAAGCAACAAGGTAATAGCATCCGGTCGACCAGGCCACCCACGCGAAATCCTCGACGTGGGGCCCAGAAACCACCCCTAGGTCGAATCGAACCGGTTGGCGATATGCCACCATAATTTTGTCACACTTCGGTATAACCGAGAGTGTGGCCCCATAGGATTAGCAACCCGGTGATTAACACCAACAATCCTATCTAGGCATGCATATCCGTGCAAAGATAATCGTGGTCATACGCTCGTGGTCATCATTGACCACGAGCGTATGTGGTGGATTCATGTCTCCCACAATGTGACTCTCTAATGTTTGCCAAGCAAACACTAATCACACGATGTTGAAACTGTCAATTCTGCTCTCCGACACGACCGACCACGATGTAGCTCGCGCCAATCTTGCACCCGGCTGAGATGCCTGGGATGCACATTCCACCATGTGTGCGCCTTGAGCTTCACGTCAATTTAGTCACCTCCAATGATGGTGTGTGTATGTGGACGAAGTCAAGAGGTCACTTGAGTGTCTTGCAGTCACAACCAGCAGGGTGGAGCGAGGCATTGGCACGATGAGCAAGACCCATCTTGAGCTAGAAATGCTAGGCAGCATGTTGGGGCAGCAGCGTTGTTGATGTAGCGTGCGGGCTTCCATGCTAGTTGCTTAAGTCTGCTGCCCCCTCAGTCTGCTGCTCTAGAGTCTAAGTCTGGAAGCTCTGGGTTTGTTACTCAAAAACGTGCGCGCCAGTGTTAACGCCAGAAAGCATCTGAAAACTGAAAGTGACTGATTAGGAATGAAGAATGAGCAACAATGGGAGACCCCTCCAAGTTCTAGCTCCCCCCCACTAGTGTAGAACTTGTTACTCAGCTAACCAGCCGATCAAAAAATAGTCCTAGACCTATTTTCTGGCAGGCAGGGTTTTCTCAGTGAGCCCTGCCAGACGCCCGACAGCCCAAAACCCGGGCGTCGTCCGTTTTGCCTGAAAACTGGACCATATCATAATACCAACGCTGCGAACGCAGTCGTGCGGTCAGAATCAGCTAGAAAAATAGCAGCAAAGAGTTATGACTGCCCGAACCCAGACAGTGCCTACGACAATCAGTGATGCCAAACAGGGCCACACAGTAGGAGACATGGACCCTAGGCACATCATGATGCTGTAGACGTAATGCCACAACCAGAAACAACGCTGGGTGTAAGCAGACATCATCTACAGTGGCAGTGACCGCCGGCGGCCCGACCGCCGAGGAGGCCTGCCGATGGAGCTGAGCGCATCGCCAGAGGGAGGAGGCTCCACCGAACGGTGAGTGGGCCTCAGCGTGCGTCGGCTCCACCGAGCAATACTCCAACTACGTCGAGTCTCGCCATCAGTCATCTGCACGCCGATGTACACAAGCCGGGAGGACACAACAGAGTACAATGAGAGATGCACGAAAACCAACACTCCCCCATGACTCACAGGCGTAGTGCACATGTGCGGGCAGCGACACGATCAACGACCAGACTCCCCCAGACCACGGAGAAACGCAAGCAGGGAAAAAGAGAGCCACTCACGGACGCACGCCGACCGAACTCACAGCCTTCCAGAGAATGAGTCGCGCTTTAGTGCCTTGGTCAAGAAGTCAGCCAACTGCCGTGCTGTCTCAACCCACACAATGCTGATGTTGTCGTCATGCAACAACGAACGTACATAGTGATACTCAACGTTGATGTACTTTGTGTGTGTATGATGCACGCTGTCATTGTCGGCGATGGCCATGGCACTCTCATTGTCACAATGCAACATGATGGATGTGACAGACTGACGCAACTCGGACAACAGACGATGCAACCACACACTCTCACACGCGCCTGAGATAAGAGCAACGTACTCAGCCTCAGCAGTGCTGTATGCAATGCATCCCTGCTTGCCACTACTCCAGGACACAACTGTGTCACCAATCAGAAAGATCCAGCCTGTGTGACTCTTACCGTCCGGACTGCCGGCCCAGTCACTGTCGGTGTAGCCCACTGCGACAACAGACGGCTGACAGCGGAACATGAGACCTCGCCGAGGAGTCGAGACGACATAGTGCAGTACTCGGATCGCGGCTTTGTAGTGGAGGTGAAGCGACTCCTGAGAAAACTGGGTCAGGAGGTTGACGGCGAGCGTGATGTCTGGGCGCGCAGTCGTCGCCAGGAACATCAGTGACCCGATGACTCGCAGGTACGTGGTAACGTCAACTGGCTCCCCCATAACAGCTGGGTCAGGACTCTTCAGCTTCACCTGGCCATCGGGTGACATGGGTGAGGATGCGCTCGGCACGAGTGGTAGGTCCTCCGCAAAGCAGGTGGACAAAGTCTGCACATAGGCAGCCTGGTGGATGTGCAGGATGCCCTGGGAGCGATCATGCTCGAGCTCCATGCCCAGGAAGACTCTGGCAGATCCGAGATCTTTCATTGGGTAGGCGGCGTGCAGCAAGTCCTTGATACGCTGGATGGCACCCGTGTCTGGCGACGCAATGAGGAGATCGTTGACATAAACCAGAACAACAGTGAAAGTCTGGCCTCGCGGACTGACAAACTGTGCGGGGTCAGCGGTGCTGCGCTGGAGCCCACCATGAAGGAGCGTGTTGCTGATCTCCAGGTTCTAGCACCAAGGCGACTGCTTCAGGCCATAGAGGGCCTTACACAGTCGCCAGACTCTCCCAGTGCTATCATCAAAGCCTGGGGGTTGCACCATGTAGAGCTCCTCACCCTCCAGTGAATCATGGAGAAAAGCGTTGCTCACATCCATCTGATGCAGCTCCCAGCCATGCTGGGCGACCAGGCTGGAGAGCGCCTGGCTAGTGGAGAACCGACCAACCGGGGCAAAGATCTAGTCGTAGTCGACCCCAAGAATCTGGGCAAACCCCTTGGCTGTAAGGCGGGCCTTGTACTTGTCCAAGGACTCGTCTGGCTTCCACTTGCGCCGAAAGACCCACTTGGCGCCGATGGCCTTCCGACCTAGAGGAAGGTGGACAAGGTCTTACACGTGGTGCTGTCGGATAGGAGCGAGCTCATCGGCGCAGGCAGCATCCCAGTGTGCGACCTCAGGAGAGGCTCGTGCCTCGCGCAGGGTTGCTAGGTCCTCCGGGCGTGCTGTAGAGCGGGAGTGAGAGAGCGTGTGCATCTCGAGCCCCAGGTGGGATGCGCGCGAGTGCAGCCACGACAACGTGCTGATGCTCGTGATGAAGCATGGCATATCCCAGTGCGGAGCCCGGGTGAAGGTCTCGAATGATGGCCGAGGTGGTCAAGCCGAGGGCCTTGGTGCCAGGGTCCCCACTCACGACCGTGGGAGTGGAGGAGACACGAGGAGCCACAGGGGGGTCGAGGTGCCACGGAGCGCGGTACGACGATATGCGTGCTCACCGACGGCCTAGGTCAGAGGCTGCCGCCTGGGCCACGTGTGTAGCGTGGCAGGGCATGCGATGGCACTGAGTCCGACGGGCCAATGGACGCGGACAGGGCAGCTGGCCCGGAGGGGCCAGCAGACGCGACTGGAGCTTCTGGCCCGGAGGGGCCAGTGGACGCGACTGGGGCTGCCGGCCCAGAGGAGCCAGTGGACACGAATGGAGCTGCTGGCCTGGAGGGACCAGCGGACGCGACTGGAGCTGCTGGCCCGGAGGGGCCAGTGGATGCGAATGGGGCTGCCTGCCCGGAGGGGCCAGTGGACGCGACTGGAGCAGCTATCTCGGAGGGACCAGCGGACGCAACTAGGGCTGCAGGCCCGGAGGGGCCTGTGGACGCGACTGGAGCTGCTGGCTCGGAGGGGCCAGTGGGCGCGACTGGGGCTGTCGGCTCAGAGGGGCCAGCGGACACGATTGGGGCTCCCGACTCAGAGGGACCAGCGGACGCGACTAGGGCTGGCGACTCAGAGGGACCAGCGAACGCGACTGGGGCTGCCGGCTCAAAGGGACTGAGGGATGTGTCACTTGGAAGCGGCAAGAAGGAGGACGGAATCACCACTCCCCCTCACGACGGGATAGACACGAACGAGCCGGAGCGAATGAGGTCGCGAGGAAACAGGTCCTCGGAGAACAGGGCATCCCGGGACTTGACGATGCAGTGCCGGGAGGGATCCCAGAAGCGCCACGTCTTGGACTGAAGAGAGACACCAAGGAAGGTGCAGGGACGTCCACGGGGGGCGAGCTTGCCACCCTGCTGTGGGGCGGGCAGCCACACAATGGCCACGCAGCCCCAGACGTGAGCCGGGCGGAGGTCAGCGCGCTGTTCGCACCAATGCTCGTACGGCGTGGACTGGCAGGGAAGGGGACCGTAGGGAATCCGGTTCCAGACCCAGGTCATGTAGGCCATGGCTTCAAAATAGAAGCCATCAGAGAGACCGGACTCGACCCCCATGGTGCAGAAGATGTCGGCCATGGTACGGTTCCAACATTCGGAGATACCGTTCTGGGCGGGTGAGTAGGGTGCAGATGTCTCATGGTGGATCCCGTGGGAGGCAAGAAAGGTCGTGGCCTCATCCATGCACTCACCACCGCAATTGGAGCGAAAGCAGCGAAGAGAGCGGCCACACTCACGCTCCGCAAGGACAAGCCAGTCCTGGATGGCTCGGGCGACATCGCTCTTCTGTTGGAGGCAGAAGACCTAGCGGTAGTGAGAACAATCGTCAGTGAGGGTGAGGACATAACGACCATGCTCACCAATGGACTCGGTGGGGAGAGGGACCATGACATCCGAATGGACGAGGTCGAGAGGGGTGGATGCACGGGAGGAAGACAAAGGGTACGTCGACCGGTGCATCTTCCCCTGAGCACAATCAATGCACTTAGAGGGGAACGGGAGAGGGAAATTCTCTAGGTCAAGGCCCTTGGCCGGCTGGGTGTGGAGCATGCTGTCTACGACGGCAGAGTGGACGTGGCAAAGGTGGCGGTGCAAGAGGCGGGTGTGTCGAGGAGAAAGTTTACTGGTGACAAACACATGGCCTGTGGCGGCCGACGGGGAGGAGACGGAAGGAGAGGAGGAGAGGCGAGGTACATGCCACAGGTTGCCATGTGCGGTGGCGTGTAGTACGACAAGACAAGACGGACGCAACGACAGTGCCAACACCACGCGAGTGCACAACGTCCATGCTCATGCGGTCAAGGGCAGTGACGGACAGGAGGCTGAGCTCGAGACCAGGAACAAAGAGGATATCGGTCACAAAGACGTCACCGGCAGGACCACGGAAATGAACGACGCCAACACCACGGACAGGCAACCCCTGTCCAGAGCCCGTCCGGACACCAGAGACATCGCCTACAAGACCGAGCATACTAAAGGCCTCGCGAGAGGCCGTCATGTGATGCGTGGCCCCGGAGTCAATGATCCAGGTCTCAGCAAGGTCTTGGACCGGAGTCTCTAGATCGCTAATGGTAACATGACAGCAAGCAAGGGACACGGACGAGGTGGAAGGAGGCGCGAACCGAGACTACCAATCATCAAGCCACAAAACGTCATCATGGAAAGGGGTAGAGGAGACCATGGGAGACGACGAGACAGACAAAGAAACGGGACACGACTGCAACTCAGTATCAGTCATACAGGGCTGGGCAGTGGAGCAGAAGGTGATGCAACTCGCACTTCCCTGGGGAGGAGGACAAGGCAGGCCAAGATGGAGCACGATGAACTGCTCCAGCTGACACTCACGGGAGGACGGCCCGGGAGTCTAGACAGAGTATGGAGTGACGGTGCCAGAGCCCGGGTAGGAGGAGGACTGTGCCGGCGAAGGAAACAGAGGCACCGACGGTTGCAAATGGTGCGCCTGCAGCGCTGGTGTCGGCTGGACTGGTGAGGCGACCAGAGTGGAGGAGCTGCTGGACAAGGCCGAGGCGTCAGAGCCGGCGACCGCTACGGCAGCAAAGGCAAGACGGCGCACACGCTGGCGATGCATGGTGGCGATGACGCACACCTCGTCTGTCGGTAGAGGGCACGTGTACCACCCGTGCCCGGGCAAGCCACAATTGTGGCAGGCCAAGCCTCCACCGCTAGACCCGGTTGACGGCTGCTGTTGTTACTGCTGCTGACCCTTGCCTTTCTTCTTCTGACGCTTCTTCTTCCCCAATAACGATGAGGTAGCTGTGGCAGGGGAGGCAACAGCCACGGAGGCGACGGCAGGGGAGGTGAGAGCCTCCGTGTGCTGGAGTCGAGAATCCATGATAGCTTCCTTAATGCGGAGGAAGAGCTCGTATGCGTAGGGAATGAGGGTGCCCTGGGCCGCCATGGTGGAGAGGAGGTCCTGAGAGTAGTGCACGAAGACGTCCGCGTACGCGTCGGTGGCACCGCGATTGATGGGGAGGAGTGCGGCCAGAGGGGGTGGGACAGAAGTACCGAGGCGACGAAGGATGTCCTCCGCCCGCTGCCAGTAGGCGGTGACTGTCTCGGTCTCCCCCATATGTAGGGAGTTGAACTCCCACAGCAGACGGCTGGTCTCAGCCTCGCTGTACAAGCAATGGAGACGAGTGAGGACGTGCCACGCGGCTGCAGGGTCTGGGATGGCGCCAGCGGTAAATTCGCCGAGGAAGGGCTCGAGGGCGAGGCGGGAAACCGGAGGGGCGACAGGGACGAGAGCACGTATGGCACGACCAGCGTCATACAACTGGTCGGCCAGGGTGGGGTCATACGGGAGGATGTAGTATGCCCAGAGGCCCTCACCTTGCGCCCACATCTGGAAGCTGAGCTCCCAGATCCGGAACTGCTCGCCGGCATGAAGCGGCGGCGTCTTAAAGTCCTTCTGCCTGCGGCCAGCACTGAGAGTGGGGCCAAGGAAGGATGTCACTGTTTGTCGCTGGCGTTGAGTCTGCTGCTGCGCCAGGTAGTGCGTGGCAGCAGACACAGCAAGGCTGGCGTGCCCTGGAGGGATGAATGATGGCGGCGCACTAGTGGCAGTCTGGGAGGCCAATAGTTGCAGCACTGCAAGCTGCTGCATCAAAGCGGCGAGCTGTTGCTAAAGAGCAGCGAGGGAATCAGGGTTGCCGCGAGCGACACTAGAGGACTGCTTCTGCTGCTGCTGTTGCTGTTGCTGTTGCTACTTCTGCTGCTGCTACTGCTGCTGCTGCTTTTGTTGCTACTACTGCTACTATTGTTGCTTCTGCTGTTGCTACTACTGCTGCAACCGCTGCAAGAAAGAGGGGCTGGGGGTCCCCCCAACGGAGGAGGATCCCTCCCTGCTGGGGTTGCCAGCCATGGTTTAGTACCCCTTGGTTTTTTTCTGTTTTTTTGTGTTGCTGATGTCAGCAGTGACTTAGGGCGGTGGACGTCCTCCCCATCCTTTGGTTCTCTTCCCCTTTACCTTTCCCCCTTTTTATGTGTGTTGATGACGTCAGTAGTGACGTCAGTAGTGACGTTTGCAGTGACGTCAGCAGCGAGATACTGACGTCAGCAGCGGTGGTTGTTGGGGCCGCTGTTGCAGCTGCTGTTGCTGCTACTGCTGCAGCTGCTGCTGATGCTGCTGTAGCTATTGCTACTACTGCTGCTCCTGCTACTGCTGCTTCGGCTGCTGCAGCTGCTGCTGCGGCTGTAGTTACAGCAGCAAATGCTGCTGCTGCGGGTTGCTGCGACTGCAGGGGCTACTACAACAGCTAAGGCAACTGCTGCAGCCGCGACAGAGAAGATGGTGGGATGTGGGAATTTTTTCTTGTTTTTCTTTCTTTCTTTCTTTCGTCTGTCACAGCGGGCTCCGCTGCTCGCTGTGGGCAGCGGGCAGCGAGCTCGCTGTTTGCTGCAACCAGCGGGCTCGCTGCCTGCAGCCTGTCGCTCGCGGCGAGCTGCGGGCTGCGAGCAGCAACAGCCGCTGCTGGCTGCTGGCGGTACCTGCTTGCTGCTACTGCTGCTGCAGCTGGCTGCTGCTACGGCTTGCTGCTGCGGTTGCTACAACCTGCTACTGCTAGTGCACACTCTTGTAGCTGCTGCTTCCTGCAACTACTGCTCGCTGCTGCCGCGGGCTGCTGCTGCGGGCTACTACGAACTACTGCTATTGCGGGCTGCTGCGAGCTGCTATTTCTGCCCGCTACTACTGCTGCACGCAACTCCTACTTGCTGCTGCTACCACTTCTCGCTGTCGTTGCCTGTGGCTGTCGCTGCTGCAGACTGCTGCTGCTGATTGCTCGTGCCAGTCACTGCACCTGGATGACGTTGCAGCGTGCGTCGTCACCCACAGGTGTTGGATGCGGCCTGCTGCTCCCCTCCTCGCGTCATGCATGGGGTTCAATGCTGCCGAAAAAATTTTGGCAGCATTTCCCCTGGCCCAGTGGCTGTGGGAAAAAATTTGACGCCGCCACCAGGCGGGTCAATTCTGCCGGAAAAAATCCAGCAGCATTTCCCCTACAGTGGTGCGTATGGGGGTCCGCCAGCGTTGTCTGGCACCTGTACGCCAGTCTTCTGCTGCTGCTGCTACGCTCTGGCTCTGATACCAAGCTAGAAATGCTAGGCAGCAAGTTGGGGTAGCAGCGTTTTTGATGCAGTGTGCGGGCTTCCACGCTAGTTGCTTAAGTCTGCTGCCCCCTCAGTCTGCCACTCTAGAGTCCAAGTCTGGAAGCTCTAGGTTTGTTACTCAGAAATGCGCGCGCCAGTGTTAGCGCCAGAAAGTAGCCGAAAACTGAAAATGACTGATTAGGAGTGAAGAATGAGCAACAATGGGAGACCCCTCCAAGTTCTAGCTCCCCCCCACTAGTGTAGAACTTGTCACTCAGCTAACCAGCCAATCAGAAAATAGTCCTAGACCTATTTTCTGGCAGGCAGGGTTTTCTCGGTGAGCCTGCAAAACGCCCGACAGCCCAAAACCCTGGCGTCGTCCGTTTTGCCCGAAAACTGGACCATACCATAATACCAACGCTGCGAACGCAGTCATGTGGTCAGAATCAGCAAGAAAAATAGCAGCAAAGAGTTATGACTGCCCGAACCCAGGCAGTGCCTACGACAGTCAGTGATGCCAAACAAGGCCACACAGTAGGAGACATGGACCCTAGGCACAGCATGATGCTGCAGACGGAATGCCACAACCAAAAACAGCGCTGGGTGCATGCAGACAGCATCTACAGTGGCAGTGACCACCGGCGGCCTGACCGCCGAGGAGGCCTGCCGATGGAGCTGAGCGCATCGCGAGAGGGAGGAGGCTCCAGCGAACGGTAAGTGGGCCTCAGCGCGCATCGGCTCCACCGAGCGACACTCCACCAGCGTTGAGTCTCGTCGTCAGTCATTTGCACGCCGATGTACACAAGCCGGGAGGACACAACAGAGTACAATGAGAGATGCACGAAAACCAACATCTTGTGCATCACGCACGAAGTGTGATCGCCGCTACCCCTGGGGTCAAGCAAGGCTTGGCGGAATTAGCCGAGAGCGGCTGTTCTTAGAAAAGTCTGGCACCATGACTCTGACAGGATTAGCACATAGCAACTAGCCAATGCAACCACAAACCGACCACGAACGCAAAAGAATCCTCATCATCCACATCATCCTGTGTGGGCATGCCACCAACAGTGGGTAATGAATAAATGTATTCCATGTTTGAGACTTCAGAGAGCAACTGGGTGGCCCACATGCCCAAGCCTCGGGCTACACAAATGGCAGAGACATCAAAAATAGATTGCATGGAACGTACAGAATGCGTTAGTGAGTCGTTGCCTCTGGGTGCCACTCAATGTGTGTAACAACCATGTTGATTTACTCTCCTGCACAAATGCGTGAGTGGATGCCGGTGGAGAGTGATCATTGTAGTAGAGGGTTAGCACTTGAACACCAATACCAATAGAGTGGTCACAGGTACCAACTGTACGTACAAATGGGGATGGCTCACATCACAACAGTGGCTTGATATTGAGACATGTCTATCCTATTCATTGTTTGTGACATGCTCTCTGTATCATAATTGTAAGAGTTGCTAGGTGATTTTGCTTGACCCGCATTGGATGTGATAAGTTCCCTTGCCAAAGCCTTGCTTGGATAGCTTTGTCAACCATCTTATTTTTGCTTGTTGCTACTCATTTGCAATTATTCACATGTAGCTGTTGTGATTTGTGACGTTCTTGTACTGTCTACTGTGACCACTCGGCCGTGTCCATACTCGTGCAGATCCCTGAGGCTGGCCCTGGTGACACCGGTGCGACGACTGGTGGCGGACTACCAGCTTGGAGCTGGCCGACTACCATTCCAGAGCCCCACACACTGCCGGGACTCCCTTCTGTTTTTCTGCAGCTTGGAGGAGTCTTTTCGGCAGACTGGCCATGAGCCCGATTTGCATGTTTTTGCATTGTGTGTCCACCGTCTGATGATGGATGCATGCATGTGACCAGTCATAGCATCCGTCTTGTGATCCTGCACGTGTAGGTTCAGACGGCGTAGCATTCTGACATGTGTGCGCAGAGTTATGGCCAAAACAGTGGTTTTGGGCCGGTTTGAGGACAGCTCTTCAACCGCCCCGTGCGACACCCGCTGTGCGCCGCGACAGGTATTTATGCCATGGACCTATCATTTGTCATTTCTCTCTGCAAATGCTATTGAAGCATTCAGACACTTTGCCTTGTGTCCCCTAGCCAAACCCTTGCCGTTGCGTGCACGACTTGTAACTGTCGTCACCGTCTGATCAAGCACTGACGCCTGGTCAACAGGCTTGTTGCTAGGAAGCTTCCTTGCATCTTCTCATGGTATAAAAGCAGTGAGACAGTTCTCACTGAGCTGCGCAGCAAAGACGCAGCAGAGCAGCAGCAGTGAGAGTCACCGCTGTAGCAGATCCACTTGGGCTTGTTGAAGACAGCCGATCGCCGTCGACGCAACCCACACGCATCACGTGAGACCGTTGCAGCGACGTTGCCACCGTGCCAACAGCAGCATAGCAGTAGAGCAGAAGCAGCAGCAGCGTCGGCAGCAGCAGCGTCGTAGCAACAGCTACAGCAGCGTGTGGCGGCTTTAGCGAGTGCAGCCGCCGTGCGCAGCTGCAACGGCGGCCGCGGCAACAGCAGCGTAGCGACAGCAGCGGCGGCAGCAGCAGTGGCGGCAACAGAAGCGCAGGAGCAGCAGTGGCAGTCGCGGCGACAACAACAGAGCAGCTACGGCTGCAGCAACAGCAGCGTAGTAGCGGCAGCAGCAGCAGCGCGCGACGGCGGAAGCGAATAGCAGCCGCAGCGCACAACAGCAGGGGCGGCATTGCGCACCCTCTGCTGCCACTACTGCGCACGCAGCCATGCAGTTGCTGTTGCAGCTGACAGCACAGCTGCAGCAGCAACTGAGCGGAAGCTGTTGTGCAGCTTCTGCGCAGCCGCCGCGGAGCGGCTGCACGCTCGCGCAGAACCGCAAGAGAAAAAAAAGGAAAAGGGGGAGTCGAGCTGACATCAGCATTTTTGCTTGCTGACGTCATCAGGTCGTGCTGACGTCAGCAACCACCTGCTGACGTCAGCACCATACTTAGCCAAAGTTTTGGCCGGACGGTCAAAAACTGCCAGCGTTTCAACTCCTCGAGAAACACTAATGCTTTTGCAATCCGACAAACCTGACCTGTCGACCCCTACTGAGAGGCGACATGAACTCGTCTGACAACAAGGGGAAGGGGACAGGTGATCCCTCCTCCTCTTCTTCTGGGAACCTGAGCCCATGCTCGTAGGCCATTGAGGACCTGCGGAGCCAGCAGGATGAGATGTGTCGCCTACAGCGGGAGCAAACTGATGCCATCCGCACGCTGACTGAGCTTCTACGTGCCCAGTCCACGGTCCCACGGTAGGTTTCCGAGGGAGCTTTCGGTGTCGCGGCCTCTACACAGCAGTCGGCTCAGGCACCCGTGACAGGAGCTAGACCTGAGCCACCACCTCCTGATCTCCTGGATGATGATCCATACATGCCAGGCATGACAGGCGACTCCCTGGGTCATGAGATTCGAGTTCTTTAGGAGCGCCTTCGTCAGCTGTAGACGGGCACCAGATCTCCTCGGTTTCCTCCGATACGATCGTCACCCGACTATCCCGGTGACTATCCCCTTCCAGGAGTCTTCCTCGTCCCTCGTCCTCCTCGGCCTACGGTAGCTCTCCCCACGGAGCGGCAACCCAAGGACTTTGAGACACCACCTCCACGGTACATCAGTGAGGACGGCTTCGACTGCTTGGAGATCCTCTTTCAGGTTTCGGCTACTTCAGAGGGAGTGTGGCCCTACTACCACAGCCCGTATCAGCCTACAGACCCAGCACAGGTGTTGTCAGCAGCCAGGGCGATGCGCGGACTCCTCTATGCCATGTCACACGAGACAGTTGTCGATTTCCGCCCCTTCCTTGGCGAGGCCGGCACAAGCACCGGCGCCGATCCACGCGAAGGTTGGGATCTGACCTTATCCCTGGTGGCCGCAGAGACGCACGCCACTCGTGCAGCACACATTCTTGCCTTCCGCTCTCTCCGTCAGGGGCCTGCAGAGCCTGCAGCCGATTACTGGCGACGCGCCATGCACATCTACACGCGCCTTGGGACCTCAGGAGGCACACAACTGTGGGCGCTCCGTACGATGATGCTCGGAGTTCACCTTGAGTACACAAACATCTTCACACGGTACAGCGACGCTGTCCTTGAGCCCTTTTCAGCCACTCTGCATCTTCTCCCCTGGGCGCATCACCTCTTCCTCCAGGTGACTTCAGCCCGTGAGGCAGCCGTGGCCCATCAGGAGACTTCTCTTGCTATAGCAGTTGTCGCATCACCACCATCTTCCCTCCTGTAGTCTCCTTCTTCATCCTCCATCACGTCCTCATCTTTCTCCTCCTCTTCGGCCCCACCCACACCCACTCAGACACAGGGTGTTGCAGCAGCAACTCAAGGGAAGAAGAAGAAGGGGAAGCATGGATCAGGTCAGCAGCAGTCACAGCAGCAGTCGTCATCCTGTGGTAGCAGTGGACGTTCTGTTCACTGCTACAACTGTGGAGGCGCCCATAGGCACACGGAGTGCCAGCAGCCACTCGACCGGGTGCGGAGTACTCGTGGGCTCCAAGCTGCACACGCCCTCCGTTCCACGACCAGCACGTCATCCTCGCCATCCTCCGGACGCGTGGCGGCCACGATTGCAGCTGTTCCCGCTTCCTCACCGGCGAGTAGAAGCGATCCGGACCCACGCAACCGCACCATCGCTGAGCTCCGACACCTTCTGGCCCTCCGCTTTTAGCGAGGTGCGAGTGTGTTGTCATCATCGAGTGGTCCACAGACTGTCTGCCCGTCTGTTCTTGTAGCTCGTGACGACGCGTGTGGGGGAGCACAGTCAGCATGTGATGATGATGGGCTTGACTGCACCAATTGGTTTCATGAGTCTCATCCTTTTGCCCCGCGTCGTTCCTCCCCACTGACAGCTCAACGTCCCTCTGATGCCGAGTGTTCCATTGCCCGTTGTACAGTGACGTCCACCAGTCGTGACTCCGGTGGCACTTGGATCATCGATTCTGGTGCCACTCATCACATGACGTGTCGTTGTAGTGATTTTGTAGTTCTTGGTCCCGTCACGTCTGTCTGTTCCGTCCGTACAGGCTCTGGTCAGTCCTTGCGAGTCCATGGTGTTGGGGTTGTATGTTTCGACGGTCCGTCTGGCCCCTTGTACCTTTCTGACGTGTTGTTTGTGCCTGATCTTGAGCTCAGCCTGCTTTCTGTGCGTGCCTACACACTGATGGGCCTCTCTATGGAGCATACCGCAGACTTAATGACTGTGAGTTCTACTAACACTCGCAGCATTGTCCTTCGTGCCTCAGTCATAGATGATCTGTATCACGTCTCTCGGACCTCCTCTCCTTGCTCTCCTTCCTCCTCCAGTCAGGTCTTTGTCACTGGTGTTCTGTCTTCGGAACACCAACAGTTGCTTCATCGTCGTCTGTGTCACGTGGGCTCTAATACTGTATCGAAGCTCATTCGGACACAGCCAGCTCTCGGTCTTGACGCGGCTTCTTTCGAGAAGCCACCCAAGACCGAATGTCTCTTTTGCGCTCACGGGAAGATGCACCGATGCACCTACCCTGACTCTCGTTCCCGCGCGCTTTGGCCTCTCGAGTTAGTCCACTCAGACCTTCTCGGTCCTCTTTCGGTCGAGTCCCTATCTGATCGGGGCCGGTATGTTCTGACTCTGACTGATGACTTAACCCGGATGCGGTGGGTCTACAGCCTGCGTCAAAAGAGCGACGCCGCCCTTGCGGTTTGACTCTGGCTAGTGATGGCTGAGCATCAGTCACGTCATACGCTACATGCTTTCTACTCAAATTGCGGCGGTGAGTTCCTTGGCGAGATGGACGGATTCTTTGCTGAGCACGGGATTTTTCACCAGGTCTCCGCTCCTGCTACCCCTCAGCAGAACGGTGTCTCCGAGCGCTGGAACCGCACCATGGAGGATGCGGTTTGCGCTATGCGGTCTGAGTGCGGTCTCCCTGAGTCCTTTGTTTTTGAGGGTTTCGCTTACATGACTTGGGTCTGGAACCGCCTCCCGCACAGTCCGCTTTTGGACCATATTACACCGTATGAGTTCTGGTTTGGACACCGCGTTGACCTTCGTCTCACTCACGTCTGGGGATCCCTGGCCTCCGTGTGGTACACCGAGGACCAGCAGGGGTCCAAGGTCTCACCTCGGGGCCGCTTGTGTGCCTTCGTAGGCATTTCCCCGCGGTCGAAGGCTTGACGCTTCTGGGACCCTACTCGTCGTCGCGTCATTGAGTCACGCAACGCGCTTTTTTTCGAGTCTCTCGCCTACCGTGACCTGACTTCGATCACGGCACTCTCTGCCACACATGTTCCTACCTGTGAGGGTTCTCGGCGGATGGGGGAGACTTCTACGCCAACGAGCACCTCTCACCAGGCTGATGTGTCTGTTCGAGCCCCCTTCACCTCTCGGTCACCGGCCCTTGATGACCCGGCGATCATCGCCGTCGGTCCAGAGACCTCGCCCGTACAGCCTGTTTCACACCCCACAGGTGCCCCTGCTTCTGTTCAAGCGCCTACTTCTGCGCCAGTACCTGCGTCTGCTGGCACTCCTGTTTCTGTGTCTGGTCCAGTCTCGCCTACTCCCGTACCTGCGTCTGCTGGCACTCCTGCCTGTGTGTCAGGTCCAGTCTTGCCTACTCCTGCTGTCACACCCAGTCCCGTATCCCCCACACACACATCTCCTTGCACGGCATCACCGGCTGCCTTGCCTCAGCCCCCACCAGCTGTGGTCGTGCCTGTCCCTGAGCCTGAGGTGTGCCCCTCGAGCTCAGGATACTCCCGTGAGCCTGGTGGCCATCTTCGACCACTGGACTCCGGAGCTCAGCGAGCGTCGGGCCCCGTACCCAGGCGCCCCTCTCGTAGCATCGCGAGTGGTGACCCCCGCACAAAGGCCCTAGGCCTGAGTGTCCACACTGAGCTCACAGAGGTACATCCAGCGTGCCCCGTAGGGCACGATCTCGTCACTACCGAGTTCCATATCGCTTGTGATGTAGCAGCTGATCTTGTGGTTGTCACGCCTAGCACCAAAGCGTGTGCCCTTGCCACGCAGAGCTCTCCCTCTATGGCGCCCGACCCGGGCACCCTCAGGGAAGCTCTCTCATCAGAGGATGCTGACGCTTGGCACGCTGCCTACGAGGATGAGCTTCGCGCTATCCGACGGCGTAGAGTCTACGAGCTTGTCGACCTTCGCATGGGAGGAAGGCTATTCGGGTCAAGTGGATCTTTCGGAAGAAAGTGAAGCCGGATGGCTCACTGGAACGCTACAAGGCCCGCTTGGTCGTCAAGGGGTACTCTCAGATTGAGGGCCTCGATTACACTAACACTTTTTCCCCTGTCGGCCGCATGACCTCAGCTCGAGCTCTGTTCGGTGTAGTGGTTCAACATGACTGGGAACTGCACCAGATGGACGTGAACAATGCGTTCCTCCATGGCTCTCTGGATGAGGAGATTTACGTGGCTCAGCCACCAGGCTTTGAGGACGGTGACAAGGTCTGGCGCTTGCGCAAGTCCTTGTACGG